>CANTUT010000607.1:7500-35000 GCA_947687605.1 Reutealis trisperma
TGAACTTTCATCGTGTACCTGGGTTATGTATAACTATTATATGAATCGAGCTGAAATGCTTTATCTGTTATATATGTGTACCGGGCCTGTTTGTATTGCTCCAATTATTATTAGTACTTAAGCTTAATGCCTTATATGATATTTGATAAGTCTGGTAAGGTTTTCTCAATATATTATTTTTTTGCAATTTTTTTGAAATATAGAGGTGGTGGTAGAAATACTACGATTGATATGTAAACTCTATAGTTATTATTAAAGGTTTTATGTGAGTTGTAATTTGAATATATTACTTAAGGTGTTCTATGAAAGTAAGAAAATAGTTATTATATGAAATGTTATGATTGACTTAATTATTATATGAAACATTTGGAAACTATTTGATGATGAGTTTATCAAATTTGATTTAAATAAATTTATTTGGAAGTTCCCTACCATATATATTCTCACTAAGCAAAGTGATGTTGGCAAGGTTTATCTCTTCTTTCATTCCTGAGGCCATGCCAAGTCTAGAAGCATTCAATTATTACTCTATTCTAGATGAGTTTCGAACTATTAGGGAAATTGGATTTATTTTATTTTATTTATTTTTTAGAACCTTCTTATTTAAATAATTTTTAGCTTAAATGTTGTGTGGTTTTAATAAAATTTCAAGTGAGGCTCATTTTTACTTTAGATTTTATAGTGTTATATCTATTGTATTAGTATTGTCAGACTTGTGTGGTTGGACTTCGGTCCAACTACAAGTCGGTCATGGTCTTTAAGTTTAGGTTGTGATAATATCGTATCCAATTGTGCAGCTATAAGCTTTCACTAGTGACAGAGAAACTCTAATTACATTCCAAATTGAAATGTAAGTTTTCCTTTATGAAATTAAAGTTGTTTAACAAAAATCATTGAATCTGCAATGAGCATCATTTTCCAGCATCTTTGCTTGCTCCATTGGTCTTTGATCTTAGTGATCTATAAGATGTAGGGTAAAATGTATCAAAAATCACTAAACTTTTAATGATTTTCTATTTTGCTCACTAAAAATTAATTTATTATAGAAGTGTCACTAACTTTTAATTTTTTCTCATCGGTGAGTCACTAAGCCAATTGCGATGAAGAACTTACTGGAAAGCTGATGTGGCATTTTACATGACCTACAAATATTGACTAAACTAGATACATCAGTTTACCATGTTAGATTATTAAAATTACATGCAAAATCACAAAACTTTGTACTATTTTCTAATTTTCTAGAGTTAGTCCTTCAATCATCTTGCAATTAAATCATGTACTATTCATATAGATATATCAACAATCACTAAAATGAATCTTATAAAAATTACAGGCCTTGGGATCAAAATCTTAACCTTGGTCGAACCATTATGACTGTGGGAAATCATGGGTTTTTCTTATTTTTCATACTTTTTTATTATTACAGTAATATGTAAACGCATGATTTAAACCAATATTTTTCATGTAAACATAACAAAAATCAGTTTAGGATAGGAAAACAAGCAATTCGCACCTCCCCAATGCACATATGCATGAAAATTCTAACTTTTAGGTTTTAGGGTTCACTTTTGATGGCTTTAAGAAGGAAGAGATATGTTCATAGTTAGAAATCGGTTTCTCCCTCCAAGACAAGCCTAGGCTGAATATAATAAAGAGAAAATTAGAAAATATATAGCCTCATATGGATTACTCATGATTAGTTTCATAAAATTCAAAAATTAACTTGAAAGAAAAGGGAAACTTACAGAGAAGATCACAAAATCACAAAGTTTAAAGGCACTTTGAGATTTTCGGCCAAGAGAGAATTTTTGAGAGAAAAATTCTATAAAACCTAATGAGAAACAGAATGGAGGCTGCCAATTACAAGGGGAGGCTGAATATTAGCTAGGTATTAGGGTTTTGTATGCAAAATTACAATATTGCCATTAATGAGCTAGGTTATGAGTGCTTAGGTATCTTGGACTTTTGGTAAATTGGATTTTTAATCCAATTTATGGGCTGATTAAAATGTATTAAAAATAAAATATTTTGCTTCTTATTTTCATTAAAATTCCCCCAAAAATATTTAATTTAAAATGTTCTCGAAATACTTATAAAAATTATTTTATGCTTAAAAATTACTTTGTGCATGAAAATTCACTTTATATGCATTAAATTAATTAATACATATACACTTCACATAAATCACCTATTTCATGTTCATAATTCATATTATACATATTAGAACTAGTATAGCATGCACTTGCTCCTAAATCACATATCACATGAAATTTCATGAAACACACACTTTGTCATAATAGTTCTAAAATTAAGCAATTTGTTACAAAACTCCTAGCAAGGGTATGACTTGTTACATTCTCCCCTATTTAAAAGAAATTCATTCTCAAATTTAGATACTTACTCATACGTTCTCCAAGAGTTGGGGATGCTTTTGCCGCATCCCTTCCTCGGCTTCCTAAGTACACTCATCAATTCCATGATTATGCCAATGGACCTTAATCATAGGTATCTCTTTGTTTCTTAATCTTTTCACCTATCGATACACTATGGCTATTGGTATCTCTTCATAAGACAGTTGCCCATCTATTGCAATATCTGGCAATGGCAGAACATAAAATGGATCTAACATATACTTCCTCAACATCGAGATGTGAAATACTGAGTGTACATGTACTAGAGTTGGGGGTAGGGCAAGTCTATAAGACACTTCCCCAACCTTATCTAAGATCTCAAAAAAATCGATGAAACGAGGTGATAGCTTTCCTTTCCTACCGAACCTTATGATGCCTTTCATTAGGGAAACCTTTAAGAAAACATGATCTCCCACAGTGAAATAGACGTCCTTTCTCTTGGGATCCACATAGCTCTTTTGTTGATTGAAGGCCATGTATTTGTCTCCAGGCTTGACCCAATAGACTACCACCAAAATCTAAGACACACATTCTTAACATGTCTTCTAGTGTCTGAATTGTCCTTTTGGACTGCCCATTCGTTTGAGGGTGAAACACAGTACTGAAGTCCAATTATGTTCCCAATGCTTCTTGCAACTTTTGCCAGAACCTCAAGATGAACTGAGTGCCTCAGTTTGAGATGATGGACATTGGTATTTCGTGCAGTCTCATGATCTCGTCTATGTATAACTGCGCATACTGGGCTGCAGAGTACGTGGTCTTAACTTTCAAGAAATAGGCAGACTTTGTTCGTTAGTCTACTATGACCCATACAAAGTCATATCCTTTAGAGGTCCTAGGTAAACCAACCACAAAATGCATCATAATACGCTTCCACTTCCACTCAAGTAACTCAATCTCCTGTAGCAGTCCAGAAGATCGTTGAAGTTCATACTTGACTTGTTCGTAAGTTAGGTAAGATGCCACAAACTTAGCCATGTCCTTCTTCAATCTAGGCCATCGATAATTTGTTCTTACATCATGATACATCTTGGTAGTTCTAAGATAAGCATAGTAAGGTGTCTGATGTGCTTCTTTCAATATCTTCTCCCTCAGTTCATTCACATCAGGCACACATACCCTCTTACCACACTTTAAAACCCCATTGACTGCTTCGAACTCAGGGTTCTTTCCTTTCTCAGCCTTATCCTTTAACTTAACCCAATGCAGATCCTTATCTTGTGCAATCTTTATCTTCCCCAATAACTTTGACTTCACTTAAAAATGTGCCAATAAAGCTCGTGATTCTCCAATCTCCAACCACATGCCCTGGCTAAATAGTCCTTTTAACTCTTTTATGATAAGTCTTTTGTGCATGGCCATATAGCCTAGGCTTCCATCAATTTTTAGCTCAAGGCATCCGCCACAGTGTTTGCCTTTTCAGAATGGTAGAGAATTAGGCAATTGTAGTCCTTAAGCAATTCAATCCATCTTCTCTATCTCAGGTTAAGGTCTTTTTAGCTCAAAATGTACTGGAGACTCTTATGATCCGTATAAATCTCACACTTTGTTCCATACATATAGTGTCTCCAGATCTTTAGAGCGAATACTACTACAGCTAATTCCAAGTCATGAGTAGGGTGATTTACTTCATGCACCTTGAGTTGCCATGATGCATAGGTAATGACCTTACTATTTTGCATTAAGATGCACCTAAGCCTTATTCTTGAGGCATTGCAGTAGACCGAGAACCCTTATTCGCCTTTTGGTAAAGCTAGAATCAGAGCATATATCAAGCACTTCTTGAGCATTTGGAAACTCTCTTCACAGGACTCCTTCCAATTAAACTTAACCTATTTCTTGGTCAACTTGGTCAATGGTGATGTTATCTTAGAGAAGTCCTGTACAAATCTGCGGTAATAGCTAGCCATACCTAAGAAACTCCAAGCTTTAAAAACTGTTGTGGGTCATGGCCAATTAGTTACCACTTTAACTTTCTTAGGATCAACTTAAATTCCTTCTTTACTTACAACGTGCTTAAGAAAATTGACAGATTCCATCCAAACTCAGGCTTAGATAGCTTTACATAGAGTTAGTGATCACGTAGCGTCTGCAACATGATCCTTAGATGCTCTTCGTGTTCCTTTTTACTTTTAGAGTAAATTAGGATGTCGTCAATCAAAACAATCATGAACTTATCGACAAATGGCTTGACCACTTAGTTCATCAAGTCCATGAAAGCAGTCGGAGCATTCATCAAATCGAACGGTAGAACCATGAACTCATAGTGACCGTATCTTGTATAGAAAGCAGTCTTGTAGATGTCTCCTCCATGGATCTTCAGCTAATGATAACCGAACCTCTAATTGATCTTAGAGAAGTAACTAGCTCCTTGTAGTTGATTGAATAGATCATTTATCCTTGGTAAAGGATACTCATTCTTCACTGTGACCTTATTTAGCTGACGATAATTAATACACATATGGAATGAGCCATTTTTCTTTTTCACAAATAGCATAGGAGCACCCCATGGTGAAGTGCTCAGTCGGATAAAACCTTTGTTAAGTAGATCATGCAGTTATGTCTTTAACTCTTTCAACTCTGCCAGTGCCATACGATAAGGTGGTATCGATATGGGTTGTGTGCCCGGTAGCAGTTCGATGCTAAACTTGATCTCATGATCCAGTGGTATTCTAGATAGATCTTCTGGAAAGACATCTATGAACTCATCTACAACTGGTATGCTATTGCCATTAATAATGGCTTCCTTATTGGTATCAACTACGTGTGCTAAGTATGCTTGACACCTTTTCTTTAACATCCTTTTAGCTCCCAAAGCTAATATCAAACTCAGAGAGTTCTCATTCTTATCTCCTTGGTATACAAACTCCCCTCCTTCCCATCCTTGGTTGGAAATTCTACTTGCTTCTCTCTATAGTCAAAATGAGCTCCATACTTATATAGCCAATCCATTATTAAAAAAACACATCGAATTCTAGTACATCAAGTTCTAAAAACTTCACTGGAAGTTTTCGTCCATCAATGTCTACGTCATAGTCCTTAAACACAAATTTTATTTCCATCATCTCTCTTAAAGTAATTGACACTACTAGGGGTTCATTCATTAACTCCTTATCTCTACCTAAACTCTTAGCAAAACACGATGATGTAAACTAGTGCATAGCACTAGAATTTACCAAGCATCTTGCACTAAACATTTGAATAGGAAGATACCTATGATGGCAGCATGCAAAGCATAGGCTTTTTGCTGATTCAAAATGAAGACATGACCTTTGCCCCTATTATCTACAGTCGGTGCGTTTTCAATAGCTCATCCCTTATTGTTAGCTCCTTACCCTTAAGGCTGAAACAGTCTAGGTGGTGGAGGTGCCGAGGTCACATTTCCCGAATTTTCTATTTGTAGGCAATCTTTGATAAAGTGGCCCATCTAACCATATTTCAAACATACGCCAGAGACTTTTTGGCAAACTCCAGGATGCTTCTTGCCATACTGGCCACAAGTGGGAAAACTCTGCTTAGATTGACCATTACGCTATCCAGGTGTTGAAGTCGTTGGTGAAGATTCCTTTCCTATACCTCTTCCTCCATTGGCAAAGATTCCTTATTTAGACCTCCTCCTCCTCTATGCTGGCCTCTGTGACCCTTGCTCTTATGTTTGCTCTTCTGCTCACGTTCAGCACGCTCAGCTCTCTCGGCCTTATGTCTTTTCTCCAATGTCTTAGCCTTATCTATTAGCTTGGCTAAGGTCGAGAACTCAGTTGCTGCTAAAGAGCTGAAGAAGACTGTAGTCAATCCCCTTAAGAAGCAATTGATGTGACTAGCTTCAGTAAGAACAAAGTTAGCATACTCTGACACTGACATGCTAGGTTTTTGCCTTAGCTGTTCAAACTACAGTGCCCTATCCTACCTTTCACCTTCTTGCAATAATTAATCCATCATGCCCTGCTTAAACTCTGCCCAAGTAGGTAGATCTACTCTATAAAGTCAATCTTCAATATTCCTATCATACTAATACCATGCCTCCTTGAGATGGAGTCCTACCAACTCAATCACCTGAGCATTAGAGTAGGATAGTCTACAGATTAGCTTGTCCATCTCGTCTAAAAATTCATGAGGGTCGTCACCCTCCTCACAACATAAGGTAGGTGATTATAATTTCTTAAATTTCGAAACGGTCATTCCCTCATTAGGTAGTTGCTTCCTTTCCTTCCATACAAGTGCCACTACTATAGAAGGTAGAACTCTATTCTCCTCTCGCGTTAGTGGCACTTCCTGCCTTTGAGCTTGTAGCTCATCTAATTCTTTGCGCAAGTCCCTCATCTCCTTTTGCATAGCTTAAACCTCTTGTGACAAGGCTTGCTCATTAGAGCCTATGGTTGGTATTATTAAGTTAGACCTCTCTCACGACCTTATTAGTGCAAAGACAGCATCTGAAATAGTGTCCAATACCGTATTCTCATTACCCTAACAAGTTGAGCAACTGTGCAGACCTTCTTCTTAGGAGGCATTCTACTATAATGGTTAAGGGTATTCAGTGCTAACTCCCTTTTAACCCATTAAGCCCCACCATCAAAATTATCATACTTACCATGCATTTAACATGAGCACATATCATATAGTATCACATCATAAGGCATATATTACATAGCGTATATCGCAAATCATAACATGTATCATGTATCATTATCATGTAACACATAACTTATAGTGTAATGAACTCTCCTATCATATAAAAGTCAATCATCTCATAGGCAATAGAAAAAAAAATCAAACCCTAGCCAAATAGCTAAGTAGTCATATAATGTCATTCATATCATATAAGTTCTATGCCACTAGGCTAATAGCTACGAACTACTAGCTTAAGTCTCAATTGTGTCTCTCATCAAGGCAAACATCGGGTAGCTTCTAGGGTTGAATAGGCGAATGATCATTAGGAGGGCAATCAAGAGCAATATGACCAATGTCACTATATCGATAGCAAAAGAGGTCTCTATCTGGCTTACAACTAGTCGAAGACAAGGATCTAGATAGTGAGTAGCGGACAAGAGAGCATTCAGAGCTAGTATGCCCATCCCTACCATAAATCCTGCAAGAATCTCTAGGTGTATAGTCTCCCATACGTTCAACAATTCTAGCCTTAATATATTCCATGTCCTTTCTCAAAACATATACTAAGGACCTCAGACGTCGATTTCCCTTCATTAGGTCCAAGCAATCTCTTTCCAACCTCTGAATCTAACTTTGAATCTAGTCATAATCTAGACACTCCACGGGGTCCTCCTTATTAGAAGTCTTTTCCCTCTTAAGGTGGATCACAGGCACAGCCTTCTCGAACTTCTCTGGCCAGGTCCTCTTACATGATATGCGAGGTGCTCTAGGTCGGGGTCCTCTAGCAGGTGTACTCTTCTTGGTCATCTAATAAGAGAATCATAAAGCACATAGAACAATAACAAGGAGTACTATAGATTGTTAGGATTTCGCAGAACTATACTAATGATAGACTGTAATTGACATGGAAGGAAAATTCTTATGCTCTAGGATTATACTTAATCTACTTAATAAATAGACAAGTCTAAACTATACCTAAAACTATAGCTCTGATACTAACTTTGTCACATCCAAACTTTTGAGATATGACGGTCGTAGAACATGGAGAGACATAAGGTTACCTCTCATGCACATAGAACCCTCTTATGCACCGTTAAACACTACCTAGGATCGTACTAAAATCTCATGCATTAACTTGAATGACCAATAATAAAGGAAATCCTTAATTAGTGGAAGAATAGTTTAAAAATACTTTAGTACAATCCATAAGAAAAAGAATAATTAATACTCCAAATTAATCATCAAATGAATAATATTCCAAACAAAAACTCCTGAAGCATCTGAGAGTGACTGTATATATCATAGTATATAAATAAACTTGGATAAGGAAATCTCCCAAGTGGAGTAGATTACTTGAGCTATCACCTCGCCTCCTCATAATACTTACCTAAAACCACATAAAAAAAAGGGTGAGATAGATGATCTTAATGAGTAAACAATACAGCGTGTACAATAACACATATCCCTTTAGAAGGGTTCATAGTTCATAGTTTATAGTTTGCGATTTAGCAAGTTTCGCAGAACTCAAACTTATAACTTATAGAGTGATGGCTTTTGCCTTCTTCACTCAATCACATAAGGGAAAGGTGACATCATACCAAATTCCAACTCCCAACTTGTAAAGAAGCGTAAAGCTGATCAAGCTCCATGGCTAGAACTGTCCCTTTTAGCTGAGGTGGATACACTATCTCTATCCATCAGGTTAAGACCATGTGCACAGGTTCTAACGATTTTCCATATTGGCACGAGGATTTCTACATATAAGGGTTCATAGGTACCATAGCCAAAGCTAATGGCAATCACTTGTAACAATAGCATTGAAGAATGCAATCACATGTATAATAGTAGCAATAAAAGTTTAGCTTATTAAACAAAGGATAAACAATAGTGTGGTTCCAGAAAGAATGAATGGTAAAGTAACAATCACAAAGGCTCTTTTCTTGTCATTGAATGGTCAATAATAGTTTCAAACCAATTATTCTTTGGCAACCCAAGTTTAACAAAGAAATCATATAATTATAATTTATGATAGAAATGAACTTGAGTTTTAAGAATCTCAAAGGTTCACATATCATGATAACTTGTAATTGTAACATGAACATAATGTTTACTCACCTTGTGGTTCCTTAGCTCCTAATGTTGGTAGCCCTTGCACTTCTAATAATTCTCAAGCTCTAATATAACATTACAATTAAATACTTAGCATTAGCTAAACATCACACTATGCTATCCCATAACTACCACATGCACATATATCATCCACATATACTTGGAGTTGTACTTAGAAGTGTACTCATCACTTGTTCAAACCCTAAAAGAGTCATGTTTGTCTCCTTTGGGCCGAATTATACAATTAATCCCATAAGCAAATTAAGATCATTAATTCATAATTAACACATCATAACACCCAATTCACATGCCACTTAACCATGTACACATATTAGCCAAATATGCCAATTAGGGTTTTGGAAACCCTAGGTATAGGCTGAACCACTCTAGGAGTTTTTTAGAGTTACTCCTTCAATCATCATGCAATTAAAATCATGTACTATTCATATACACATATCAACAATCATTAAAATGAATCTTATAAAAATTATAGGCTTTGGGATCAAAATCCCAACCTTGGCCAAACCATCATGACCATGGGAAACCATAGGTTTTCTTGCTTTTTATACTTTCTGATCATTACAATAATATGTAAACACATGATTTAAACTAATATTTTTCATATAAACATAACAAAAATTAGTTTAAGATAGGAAAACAAGCAATTCGCAACACCCCCCCCTCCTCAATGCACATATGCATGGAAATTTCAACTTTTAGGTTTCAGGATTCACTTTTGATGGATTTGAGAAGGAAGAGATATGTTCACAGTTGAAAAGCAGTTTCTCCCTCCAAGATAAGCCTAGACCGAATATAATAAAGAGAAAATAAAAAAATATATAGCCCCATATGGATTACTCATGATTAGTTTCATAAATTTGAAAATTATCTTGAAAGAAAAGGGAAACTTACAAAGAAAATCACAAAATCACAAAGTTTGGGGCACATTGTGATTTTCGGCCAAGAGAGGATTTTTGAGAGAAAAATTCTATAAAACCTAATGAGAAACAGAATGGAGGCTGCCAATTACAAAGGGAGTCTGAATATTAGCTAGGTATTAGGGTTTTTGGTGCAAAATTACATGATTATCATTAATGAGCTAGAATATGAGTGCTTAAGTGTTTTGGGCTTTTGATAAATTGGATTTTTAATCCAATTAATGGGCTGATTAAAATGTGTTAAAAATAAAATGTTTTGCTTCTTATTTTCATTAAAATTCCCCCAAAAATATTTAATTTAAAATATTCTAGAAATGCTCATAAAAACTATTTTATGCTTAAAAATTACTTTGTGCATGAAAATTCACTTTATATGCATTAAATTAATTAATGCATATGCACTCCACATAAGTCACTTATTTCATGTTCATAATTCATATTATGCATATTAGAACTAGTCTAGCATGCTACTTACTCATAAATCATATAGCACATGAAATTTCATGAAAACACACACTTTGTCATAATAGTTCTAAAATTAAGCAATTTGTCACAAAACTCCTTGCAAAGGTATGACTTGTTACACACATAGTCTACTTTAAAATTAGTAGCTTCATTTAATACTTTAGCTAGTTCTTCATCACCTTTAATTAAATCATAATCAGGATCATGGAAATTGAAATCACCCTCTACAGCTTCATCACTTGTAGTTTGATCATTTGTAGCAGGTAAATCATTTTCAAAAGCACTTGCATTTGCATCATTTAGTCCAATACCACTGTGATTTTATTCCATATTTGCTCTATGTTCGTAAAAATTATTGAAGTCATTCACTAACTCTAAAGCCATATCAACAGCAGTTGAAAAGCCATTGCTTGGCTCTAATGTCAATGCTGGAAGCAACTTCAATTTTCCACCTAAGACCCTTTGTTTAGCTGTTGGTACAATGAGAATCATTGTATCATTATCAGCATCTTTAGCCTTAGTTATGTTTTCAATAACCACACTTCACTTTACCAGTGTTCTTTCAATTTCCACTTGATAATCAGTCAAATGATCCACATAAAAATCAACCTCACCAGCATCAGATGCACATAATGCCAATTCATATGCATTTGCATTACACCAATTAATTTTAGACCATCCTTATACTCCTTATCAGGCATCCTCCACCAATATCTAAGATTGCCATGCATTCTAATATCAAGCAAAATTTTATCAACTTCAATGGTGTCAAAGACATATGGATGACAATTTTGGATGTAGTACACCTCCCCATTCAAATATTTCATATCTTGCTTAGTGCCATTGTAATGTACCTTTAGGCTAAACAATCCACCTATTACAATGTCACAAGCCATGTATTAATTTACACAATGTTGATAGTATTGCAGGTTAGCTAAAGAGTTCATGAAAATTCAGGTTGTAATAGCACTCCCTTTTTGTGTGAAGTTGTTCACAATAAATCAGTAACAAAAAAAAAGTAATTAATCATTTAAAGTTGTTCATGCATTAAACTATCATTTGGCTCATTTGGAGCAAATTTAAGAATCATCATCATGGAAAGATAATGCAGAGAGTTGCTCAAATTTTGTGCCATTTTGTGATTTTCTTTCTTTTGTTTTTACTGAAATATTTATATGGCTTCAAATAGTAATTCAATTTGAATACTCATCCCTAGTATTAATATTAGAACCAACAATCACTTGCCCAACCAATTGCCAACAATAAACAATAAAAAATGCATCCATATAGTATATAAAATGCATTCAATAGAATCAATGAGAGATAAAAATTTGACCCTCATTAAGCAATGCTGGTCCACTTCTTTATTGTGTCTCTAAGATTTTTTTTAGTTACCCTAATTACTTTTTCTTTTTGACAGAAAAAGAGAGTTTTGTACTTTATCCTAACTGCATATTTATAGTGGCATCAATATATCCTGCCAATTAACTAAGTGACTAGTTAATTTTTCTGTCTCTTCAATGAAAAGTTCAATTTTTTTAGGTCAAAATCGAGGAAAAGTGAAAGAGAGAAAGTTAAATTGAAAGGGAGAGTCAAAGTGAAAACTAAAAGAGAAAGATGATGTCCATGCATAGAAGATGGAGGAAGAAAGCAATAGCTCGCTTATATGGCATTTTTTTTATTTTAAAAATATCTACGTCGTGAGTATTCTATAGGTATCCATTAGTTTTAACTGATAAATTTGATAGAAGTACTTTAATGTATATTTATAATGAAGTTAAATGATTTTTAAAAAATAAAATTGAATTTGAAGACGATAATATGTGTATAAAAGTTAAAAGATTATAGATGAAATTAACAGCCGACTTATTTACCCCGGATTGACACACATTCAAAAGTTTTGGGCCAAATTATTACCAAATCCAAAAACATATAAACCTGAAAAAAATGGGACTAACCCCTGGGATTGCCACATGTAACAGTTGAGTGTCAGGCTTTGGGTTGGCATGTCCCACAGAGGTAACCAAAGATTTTATAAAGCTGCGTGCCCTCCTCCTGTCAACATTTCCTCAAATTTCACCAAAAGCTCGCACCACTCTTCCAATTTCATCATTTACCAATCTGTAAGTTCCTTTCTCTTCATCTTCATTTTACATTCTTTTTAATCTATCTATATTTATGTATCTATATATGTTCTTCTTTTTGTTGTTGTTGTTGTTGTTGTTGTAAGGGTTGTTGATCCTCTATACCAAGAAGAACATATATGGGTTGCACTGTGAGGGAGAAGCACATCCGTACAAATCGGAGGTCGCGATCAGCGAAGACTGAATTCGATCCTTGTTGTTATGCGTCATCAATTTCCAAATCTATACTTGAATCGGGTCTCAAACCCTTGGCTTACCATCCGGGTCTGCACGATCCGAACCGCGCCAATCCAATCCCTAATTCTAATTCAAATGCTAATCTTGATGATAATGGGTGGGGTTATTGTACTGAAGAACAACTAGAAGAAATTTTGTTAAAAAATCTTGAATTTTTATATAAGGAAGCCATTTCTAAGCTTGTTGCTTTAGGTTATGATGATGATACTGCTTTAAAAGCTATATTGCGTAATGGGCATTGTTATGGTGGTATGGATGTTTTGACTAATATATTGCATAACTCTTTGGCTTATTTGAATAGTAATTCTGGTGGTGCTGTTAGTGGTGGTAGTTGTAGCAATGGGAATTTAGATGAATCTGAAACCGTTTTTAATGATTTAAGGCAATTAGAGGAGTATTCTCTTGCTGGTATGGTTTGTTTGTTGCAGCAAGTTAGGCCACATTTGAGTAGAGGTGATGCTATGTGGTGTTTATTAATGAGTGATCTTCATGTTGGTAGAGCAAGTACTATTGAAATTCCTATGTCTAATTCACCCGGTAATGGGAATAGTACAGTGCAGAGCAGTGTAGAGAGTGTTAGTAGCAATGGTGTTGATAATGGGGTTGGTGTGGTGGCTCCAGCATTATGTAGGTTTCATGGAGGGTGGGGGTTTGGAAATGGGGGAGGATCGGAATTTGCTGTTAATGGGTTTTTGTCATACAGCACAGAAATGACTTTGCAAAGGGATATTGAGTGTCCTAAAAGATTTAACCTTTCACCTTCAATGAAGTCTTTGTTGAAGAGGAATGTTGCCATGTTTGCTGCAGGATTTAGGGCCAGTTCAAAACAGATGCATACACAGTCTCAGGTTCATTCGGCATCAGAGTCTTGCCCAGGTGTTTCTTCCAGCAGGGATGTAGCACCAGTTGCAACAGGGGGTGAGATTTTGGTTGAGAAATGTGAGCAACCCCAGAATTCAAAGAACCAAGATGGGGTTAGTCCAGAGTGGAAAAAGTTCCAAGATGGGATTTGTTCAGAATTTAGTAAGTTGAATCTTGATGAGAATTTGGAGTTTACAGGAGAAGATCAGAAGGATGAGATGATAGTGAATCTGCTTCATCAGATTAAGGATTTGGAGAGACAAGTGAAGGAAAGGAAGGATTGGGCGCATCAGAAGGCAATGCAAGCTGCAAGAAAGCTTAGTAGTGATTTAACAGAGCTTAAAATGTTGAGAATGGAGAGGGAGGAGACACAGCGATTGAAGAAGGGGAAACAGACTCTTGAGGATTCAACTATGAAAAGGCTGTCAGAGATGGAGAATGCTTTGAGGAAGGCAAGTGGTCAAGTGGACCGAGCAAATGCAGCTGTGAGACGGCTCGAGACTGAGAATGCAGAAATCAGAGCAGAGATGGAAGCTTCCAAGTTAAGCGCATCAGAGTCAGTAACAACATGTTTGGAGGTTGCAAAGAGAGAGAAGAAGTGCCTGAAGAAGCTTTTAGCTTGGGAGAAACAAAAAACTAAGTTGCAGGATGAGATTGCAGATGAAAAAAAGAAGATCAAGGATTTGCAAAGATGTTTGGCTGTGGTTGAGCGGGCACAGAAGGACGCTGAGGTACATTCAATTTATCTTCCTGTTTGTGTCCATGTTTACATATATTTATGTGTTTGATACCATGATATCTATCTATCTACCTGCTAATTAAGCTGTCTATCCCCATTCATGTGCATCATTGGACACAGAAAGATTCCACATTATTGCAATTTTAAAGTATAGGTGAATTATGAGAATGCTGATTCCTGATTGTGAATTATGAAGAAGCAATAGGATACTGATTTGGAGCTATGGGTCCAGCTCGTATCTTCTATCTTTCAATATAATGTTTAAAGTAGCAATAACAAAATGTACTATCCTTTTGCATGAAAACATAAGTTTTAAGAGTTAAGCACCATCGTCAGCAAATTAACCTCCCACTGAAGACTGAACATTATATAGATGTGGCTAGTTGATGAGAATGGTTGAAGCTTACATAATGAAATGTTATTTGAAGTTCCTATTGTGTTCATCCAGGTATGGGGGTGTAAAAGTAAAACAAATGGATACAGATTTGTGTATGGTGTAAGGCTATAGTCTTATGCTGTTTTAGAACAATTGAGAAACCCATTTAATATTTGATCTTCTATTCCTGTTGATTTGAGTAGTTATGATTTTTCAATAATGGTTCAAATCTAGTTCGTTTTTATTGGTGACTTTGCAGATTAGGCTGTGTTAATTCTTGCTTTCAACAGATGACTTATTAGGTGAGCCTGTTAGTGCTGTTAGGATTAGGTTTCATTTATGATAGCTAAAGGGTTTAAGATATAAACTTTTGATGAATCCTCTTTGACATTTGTAAATTTAGTAAATTGTTTTTCTCCAGATTAATTTTATCCATTGCCATTGAACTTATCATCAAATTTCAGTAAAGGCACTAAACTATAATTTATCCCATAAAAGTCATCTAACTTTAATTTTTTACTTTGTTAAGGTTAGCATTACAAGATTCTGATAAATGTTCTGTCAGATTTAATTGTAGTAGTTAAGCAATATTCTTTTAAGCTAGTTATCATAGTTGAGGCGTAAGGCGCACCAGGCACGTCCCTTTGCGCTTCAACTTGCCAAAGGTGGGCGATGTCACAAAGGCGCACCTGAGGCACTAGGCGCATCCCCTTGCGCCTCAACTTGCCAAAGGCGGGTGATGTCACAAAGGTGTGCGCCTTGAGCCTCAGGTGAGGCACCCTACAGGTGTGCCTTTGTGATGAAATTCCTATTTTATGTGTATTTGTATTTTTTTTTAATAAAAAATAAATTGTGGAATAATCTGAACCATTGATATGAGTTGAAGATAACTTATGATATGCCTAACTACACTTAATTATTTCAATAAAAGTAACAAGGAAAGAAAAAGGAATTAAGGCAAGAAGAAATCAATCCAGCAAAATAAATAAATAAAGGAAAAAGAAAAAGAGAATAGTTTACTCAAAATCACAGTTGAACTTTTCATTCCTAACGTTCATTCATCCCGAACATCTCTCCTCTTATGTTGATTGGTCATCTCTCTTGCCTTAATTTGGTTATCTTTTACATATTTTATTTTCAGTCACTTATTCTCTCTACCATTTACTTTTCTAAGTTTAACTTTCTAAAAGACGCAACAAAATGTTCGGTGATATATTTATTATGATTTCTTGAGGCTCTAAAATCTTTCTATATAAGTTATGTGAGCAAGCTTAAATACAAGTCTGAAAAATGTTTAATTAATGAATTTTTTGTGTTAAATAATGAATCAAATTGTTTATAATTTAGAAATACATGATGTTCTTTTGTTTTTTTTTTTTTTTTTGATGTTGATTAGATTCTAAACTTTACATTAATGCTTTGGACATTATTAATTTTGTCTACTTAATTTAACAATCACATATTACTAATATGTTGAGTTTATTATGAATATTAGGCATTCATGTTGAAATTTTATTAAAATCCTATCTTTTTGCGCCTCATGTTGCTCAAGCACGCACCTGTGCCTTGCGCCTAGGCTCCAGGACCCCTTTGCACCTTAGTGTGCCTTGCGCCTTTAATAACTATGCTAGTTATACAATTGAAGGTGGGCCATAAGATCTTTATGTCCATGAAAAGGTCTATCCAAATTTCTACATTAACCTTGGCCATTTGAGCTTATTGAAAGACAAACTAAATTTAAGAGACTTCGATGCAACAAATTGAAATTCAAATTTCTAAACTTAAGTGATAATCCTAGTGACCTGGATGGAATTAACTTTTCTTTGTCCTTGTTGAAGGAAAAGTTGAATATGTTATTTTTAGAAATCAGAAGGGTCATTTCATATCAGAATCTACCAATGTCTCGGTTTTGTTTTCCAAATCAATCTCTAACCTAAAAACATTGGTTGGCCTCAGGTTGAGCTAGTTGCTAAATCAATGGTGAAATGACCCTTTTTCTGAAGCTTAGGAGTTGTTTTAAGCTTGGATTGATGTAAGTGGGCCAGCCTTGCTCAATGAGAAAATTGCTTATTTCTTAGTCATTGCCCATGAAAATGAATTTGTTATTGGAAATCGCCCTTGAAGCTTGTCACTCCTCTCCTACTCTTTTGATCTTAGATGATTAATGATAAATTACCACCCATGTTACTTGGGCTTAGCATTTTCCTTGTTTACTCGTGTTGATAAGACATGGCATGGACATGGGCATGAATAAATCAGTTTCAAAGGCAGTAGATAATATTGAAACTTCTCTTCATCCTACATTCTGTTTCTTCATCCTTATGCTGTTCCATCACACTTTCCTTGGATCTAGCTGGACTAAAAGGGGGACCAAAGAACCTTTGTTTGCATTCATGGTTTGGAATTGACATAATTGACAATTAACTATTGACAAGGTTACTCATCTAGAGGCTTAAATTTGTATAAATTGCTAAGCACGTTCTAATGCTTGTGCACGTTTCTTCCATAGTTGTCAATTTGGGTTTCAACCATGAGTCAAGATCTTGAATCAAACCATAGTTGTATGCTTGATTTCATGAATCAAGCATTAAGGATCAAATATAATCATAAGATTTGGTGCAATGCAAATGCCCAAAATAATATATATTGAGCGATCATGGGGCAAGCAAAATTTTTAGGTAGGGGTGTAAATGAGCCGAGCTAAGCTGTTTGCGAGCAGCTCGGTGTTAGGCTCGATAAAAGCTCATTCACGTTAGGATCGTTTTATAAACTAGCCAAGCTTGAGCTTTATTTTAAAGTTTGATGAATAAATGAGCCGAGTTTGAGCAAAATGAAGTTCGGCTCTATTAGGCATGTGAACAACTTGCTTACAAGCTCGTGAATAAGCTCGCAAACAGTTTGATTAATAGGCTTGTAAACAACTTTATTATTATTATTATTATTATTATTAACTTAATAATTTTGGCACTCCAAAAAATATATTTTAACACTTTTATAAATTTTTTATTAATTCAAATTGACTAAAATATATATACTGTTGATTAACATAATCTAATATTTTCATATTATATAAAATATAATTTTTTACTGATTAATATCTTTGTAATACATGTAATACTCAATTTTATAATTGAATTTTTTCACTAATTGGATATTTTTACTTTTGTATTAGTTTTAAGTATTTTCGTTATAGTTATTTTATTAAAAATAAATATTTAGGACGTTGAGTATTTTGATAAGTTATAAATAAGTTTCATAATGAGTCGAACACGAGTTTAGCTCGATTATAATTTATTAATGAGCCGAACTTGAGCTGGAGTTTTAAGTGAGCTAAGTTTTAATATGATTTTCAAGCTCGATTTAAAACTCGAGCTCAAGCTCGAAAAAAAAAATATCAAACCGAGCCTGAACAAGTTAAAACTCGGCTTGACTCGGCTCGTTTATATCTCTACTTTTAGGGTTTATCTGAAAAAAAAAGTAGGGTGAGAAAAGAATAGGAGGAAATAGAAAATCAGAGGAGTGATTATCCCTTTCCCCATTGTTGTTTGGAAGTGGTTTTAATGAGGGTGGATAAAGTAGGCAGATAATAAATTTCATTTTATTATAAAAACTAAGAAAAATGAATGAAAAATAAATATAATAAGATAAAATTACTAACATATACAAAGAGTAAAATTTAAAAAAAAAAAAAAAACTATGGAGGACAGATAAGTAAATTCATTCAAAGCTCAACCTTCAATGCAATTTTCTTGTGTCCAATATGGAGAGAATGCTATTGGTGGGTCCAGGTGAAATCTTTCCAATATGGAGAGAATGCTATTGGTGGGTCCAGGTGAAATCTTTTCACCTGTGTTTCCCCTCCCCTAACACACTCCTATCTTCCTAAATAGAACTTTCCTTGGGTTAGCCGAGTGTAGACTGGTTGATAATAGGGCATGAGTTTGACCAAGCACGGCCCAGCCCAGGCTATTCAGGCCTAGTCATATGGCCCACATAGATTTTTTATCTATATGGCCAAAGCCCACACAAGGTCGCCCAAATTTAATTTTTCCCTCAAAAAAAAGTTTTTAATAATTGTAGATTATACTAAAAATAAATTATTTTCTATTTAGAATTATTAATCGTATATTGAGATATTTAATTTTATTATATGTGAATGTAATATTTAGAAATAATAAATATAGATATTATATTATATAATAATTCGGGCCGGGCTCTAGCTTTTAACAACAAAACCAAGGCCCTATGTGTTTAAAAATTGGGCTTTCTCCTTTGTCCAAGGCCCAAACATCAGGCCTTTTTTTTTTTTCGTCTAAACCTTCTCATTTTTTCGGGTAGGCCTTCAAGCTTGGACGGGTAGCCTGGCTCTTGGATAGGTCTGTTGTTCTCAAATAGGGGGAAATGTCACACTATATGTTTTTCTTTCTCCATTATTTGTCTCCCTCACCTTTCTCCCCTTCCCAATCAATGTTTCAGGGCAGGTGATACAAGTCCTAGTTCCACTGTGATATATTCTTCATGTCTTACTTGAAAAATGGAACAAACAATGGATTTGGAATATCTTATCACATTAATTCATAACAAAAGTAATTGAAATTCATATCCCATATGGAAAAAGACTTTCCTATTATGACTTGCATTTCCTCTTCTGGAGTTTCACATGTAAATAAAACTTTTTTTTTTTTTTTTCGCATGAGCTACTGTGTTTTTGTTCTCTACAAGCTACATTATATTGAAATAGATAAATTTATCTGACATATATCATCTTCAAAATACATGGGAAACCGAAATAAACTATAATTAAACCACTGATAAGGTCATCTTCAATCATTGTAGTTTTAGTGATCTCTTTGTCACGGAAAAAATATGCAAGAAAAGAAGTGAGAGTTACAGAGATGACAAAAAGTAGAGGTGGTGAGTAGAAATGCTAGGAAACAAGAAAAAAGGACATTCTCAACCTGTTTTATTTTTTGGACTATGACGATTGCAATATTGGGTGACATTGTAAGATTTGAATAGAAAATCGTACATTTACATTTTCTTTTGATCAATTTTAGATCTCATTCTCATTTAATTGATCGAGACCTGATTAATTCATTTTAAATTGTGGATTTTACTTTTCTGATGACTATGCAATATATTTGGATCTTTTTTACTCTCCTATGCTAGAGTTTCCACATTGTAAATGCCAATACTCCGACACATGAAACCTGCCCCTCAGTTAAGAAATAGATTACCAATTGAAAAAGTTTGTCATTTCAGCATATAGAAACAAGAGAATGGAGTGCCCATGCTCTTTAAGTGGGTGTCATTGCTTTTCGCTAAATTTAGTAATTAGTTTTTACATTTATCCTAGAAATCAGAAGCTTGTCTTCAGAATCCATTCCTAAACATATGACGTTTTGAGTTTTAGATTTAGGAGTAAAAAAGCTAGATACTACCTTAATGTTTGTTCTCAAATCTTCGTTATTGGTTTTCAGGGCTCATGATACTGGGTGTAAAGTGGCATGTGTAGAAAGCAGGGCTTGTGCTCTGATGCATTATTTTATGATTATAATATGAAGTTACTAGTTCTATTTTATTTTGTATCTTTATGATATAATTTTCTGAAATTGGTCAACTTTGCAAATGAGCTCTTCGTGTTATGGTCCCCAGTCGTGTGATCTAGTTGTGCGTCTTTTAATTGAACATCAAAGAAAGGATTGATGGAAAGATTGTGTTAGTGTTTTCTTCTTTTACGACCTATTTTAGATTCTTAAAGAATTAGGGCTTATTTAAGAGGACTATATGATCTTTGAGTTTAGGAACTCTTGGAGAAAATACTGCTTGATTCCTTGGTTGAATAACCTTTTAAAACCATTGAATACAAAAGTAAATACTGGAGAATTACCACTGCATCAAGAAACTTACTTATTGACAAGCCATAATAAAGAAACTGGTTCCCACATTTTTAGCTATATGGAGGACGAGAAGGATTAATAGAACAATAAACAATTGAATAAAACTACCCAAAATAAACCTCCAGCTATTGAATCATCTTCTTTTTGCACCTATATGTGAACCTTTTGTAAGTTGTCCCACGGACGAAACCTACCTAGCCAAAGTCTCCTGGCTGACATATTGACTCAGCTACCTAATATACTGCTCCCCTCAACAAGGCTTTTGTTCTCAAGTGCAAAGGATGGATAGCATGCTATGTTAATCTTTAAGAACATGTAAGAAATTTTCTAAACAGAATCCTTATAAACCTAGTTGCCCCTAGTGCTGCAAATAAAGGAGCAATTTGATTCCATCTGGACTTGATGCTGATCAATTCAATAGTTGCCATTTAAATATCAGCGTCATCAAGTGGACATGATTTTCTAATTGTGATGGAACAAAGTGATACTTTGGATTGCGCAAACTCTACCCATTAGCCACCTCGAAATTCCTTGCAATTCTGTTTGAAAACTAAACAGATTAATCAATGTATTGTCCACAAAACCATGAGTACTTCTGGAATTTGTTCAGTACTTGCAGAGGTTTACCATAATTATACTATTGAACCAGCATCACTTATAGAGAGTGAAACCCAATGATGGCATGAACTGAAATTCCTAGGTCTAGTGGCTTCTGTAGCAGTTCCTCTGCTGCATCCTAAGGTTGCTTCTCGATGACACTCTCTAAAAGACTTTCAGCATTGATTTCCATGAATGTATGATTCATTACAATTATAAGAAAGACCTTTAGCAAGCTACTAATGACTTAAACTTCTATTGATATTCTTCCCCATTCCTCACTTGGAGGAACTCAGAAAGCTTTCCTAATTTGTTAATTTGAATTGGTGTGCCAAAATCTAAACTGCATTGTTGTTTAAAATCTTTTTTCTTTTCTGAAGTAGATTTGTCAATCCTTTTTCAACTTGAGGAACAATATCTGTGCATCCACTCCTAAGTGAAAAGAAGCCATTCTAATGTTCTTATCATCAGGAGTATAGTTATGTTGAAATAAGTTTTTGCAACAATTAAGCCATCCCAAAGGATCATTAGAGCCATCAAATCAGGAAAAGTCTAGTTTGAAATATTTTGGCACATAGATGTTAGCTAGTGTTCTCATCCTCACTCACAGCTAGTACTGTTGAGATTATTGCACATGCTGTGACTGCTGTTTTTCTCAAGTGCTTTTGATTCAGTTCTATTAACATATTTTGATTGTGGATGAAAGATTGTTGCTCTGTTGTATTTATTTGACCCATTTTACCTGTCCTGTGTATTTGACAGAGAGTTTGGTAGGATGTAAAATGGAGAAATTCTTAGGTATAAATTCTATCATTTTTGCATCAGCTGTAGCCTGTAGACTAACCTATTAGTATGAGACACGTTAATTGATAATAAAATTAAATTTTGACATTCACTTGGGTGGTAAAATTCAATTAGTCACCATGATTAAATATTAAAAATTTATTGAAAGTTAACATCTCATTTTAATATGATTTGTTTACAACTTACAATGACAGACTAAGTCTACCTAAAATTTTTTCATAAAATGGAGAATTTTCAAATTGTTATCGGCAACTTGATCCTTTTTTTAATCTGCAAGCTAAATTATGATCTCAGAATAAAATTTGCCCTTGTTTACAACAGTACGCATTATTTCAATATTCTTTTCTTATAGTCTCCTATCCTTTCTTTTTTTTATCATTATAATTTCTCAGAAATGGCTGCTTCCATCTATATATATATATATATATATATATATATAGTTTTTGAGCAACTTTCAAGTTTTTAGGGATTCTTTCATTTAAATCTTAATATATGGTATTCTATCCTAAACTACAGTATGAACCAGTTATGCCATTCAATATGTTATTGCAGGCAAAGTGGTGGCAGGAAGTGAAGGCCAAAGAGCAAGCATTGGCCCAGGTAGAGGACGAACGACACTCCAAGGAAGCAGCTGAGGCCAGTAATAAAAGGAAGCTTGAGGCTTTGCGCCTTAAGATAGAGATTGACTTCCAACGCCACAAGGATGATCTTCAAAGACTTGAGCAGGAGCTTTCACGTCTAAAATCATCTGCAGAGTCCACTGACTTGAATCATCAATTAAATACTCTACCCTTGGGAAAGCCTGAGAAGACAAAGCCCCAAGGAGAGACAATTGCTAGGCTGCTTCATGAGTTAGATAAACTGGAAGATTCATCTAATAAAGGAGCCAACTGTGATAGAGAATGCATAATTTGTATGAAAGATGAGGTCTCTATTGTTTTTCTTCCCTGTGCCCATCAAGTTATGTGTGCCAGTTGCAGTGACAATTATGGAAAGAAAGGTAAAGCTGCATGTCCATGCTGCCGGGTACCGATTGAACAGAGGATCCGTGTTTTTGGTGCAAGTTCATAGCAATGGTTTGGTGTAAGAACAAAAAATTTCTCAGGAGTTTTCCTTATATGCTTGATAGTTTGCGTTTTATATTTCCTTCCAGTTACCGGGGCAGCTTGCCATAATATATAATTCCCTTAAGACATGCTGCTACTCCAACAGCATAATGAGGATGTGTAAATAAACACCAAACTTCTCTTATACTCATGCTTTTACATATACTTGCCTTAAACGTGCTGCTGGGACTTGAGCAAGACAGGGATGTACTTAAATAAGAGCCGAAGGCTCGTGCTTTTATCCAAAAACAAGTGAAATGTTTGCTTCACCTTATTGCTGCCATTAGCTTGAATTTTGTGGCATGCTATACAACAGATTTTATATATTCATTGTCAGTTTGATGAAATAGCATTCAATGCAAGTGCGATATCGTTCCCTTGACCTCGTGTATGTCCTGTTTTGGATGGAATGGCAGTATCATTAGAGATAAGGAAAAACACGTTTGGTATTTAAGTCTGTATTTTACATTAAACCCTTTTGTACAACGATTTGGTGGCATTGACATGTTTATTACGGTTGAATGTGTCAATGAATTTAATTTTTTTTTTTTTTTAATTTCTATGGTTAAAAACACCCCCTTAATGAGGGGTTCAATATGTATATTTAAAAAAAAAAGTAAAATTTTAAGGGCTCAATAGATAAAGCATGTAAAATTCAGGCATTTTAGGATGTGCTTTTTATATTTTAATATTGAAAATGGTTTCTAGTCGTAATTTTGAGCATAAATTGTGAGATTATATTTTTTTGAGGCATTTTATTATTAATTTTCTTGAAAGCATTTTGGTCCTTTCACTTTGGGTCTTGTTATCTAATGTTATAATGGTGAATCTTCTAGATTGACCCATTAGGAGTTATGCGGGTAAAGGAATTATAACTTAAAAAGAATCAAATATGGTGATTTAAGGATTGATTTTTATTAAATTAGAACTATTTGGGATTAGATGTCAGGCTTAGGATCTGCATACGGGCCAAAGTATTTGGGATGAATCGCAAAGTGGAACCGATTATTTGAACTCACATCCCTTCACATTCCACCTATTAAGAATGTCTATGCTGTCACCACACTTTCCCTGCTTCATCAATGGTATTTTCGTCTGGGTCATACTTTAGCCAAGTAAAATTTGGTCTGTGAGTCTCCACATTTTGTACTTCAATCACTAATTTTAACCCCGTACTCACCTGCGTTGTTTTCATGGGTGTAGGATAGACATAGTTTTCATTATTGGGAATCTATTTCTTATTGATTCACATTTTTAGGCGCGTTATTCTTTTTTGGGAATACGTTGTATTTTTCACATTTGTACTCCAATTTTAATGAACATACACATCTTTAATATCGTACTCACCTGTGTTATTTTCATGGGTATATGATAGACACAAAGTTTTCGTTATTGAAATTCTATTTATGTTGATTCATATTTCTAGGCACGTAATTCTTTTTTGGAAATACACTGTATTTTCTACATTTGCACTTTAATCTTAATGAACATACACAACTTTAACCTCGTACTCATTTTTTTTTGTTTTCATGGGTATAAAATAGACACAAAATTTTCATTGTTGGGACTCAATTTCTTGTTGATTCACGTTTTTAGGCAACGCCACTTTTTTTTTTTTTTGGGAATATGCTGTGTTTTCTGCATATTATCAATATTTCACAATTCTCTCTCCCCTTCCCTACCATTCTTTACCAATTTTTCTGTCGAGTTATTTCCTTTTTTTGTTGCAAATTCTCTTGGTGAACTCAACAATATTGCTCGTACTCCTGCACTTGTCTCAATAGAAGGTGCCTCTTATTGTGAGGCCAATTCTCACCCTCTTTGGTTTCTTGTTATGATTGAAGAAATTCAAACTTTAGAAAAACTCATTTTTAGGATTTAATCCATTTTTCCCTCTATGTAAGACTCCTATTGGGTGTAAATAAATATACAAGATTAAGAAGACTCGTTCTAATGTCTTTACTGGATGGTACACAATCCATTTGGTTGCTAAATGTTACACTCAAGAATATAAAATTGATTATGAAGATAAGTGTATTTAACATTTGTTTATAGTCTTTTAGTTCTTGTTTTAGTCAAAATAAATAAATAAATAAATAAATAAATAAATAAATAAATATATATATATATATATATATATATATATATATATATATATATATATATAAAAAGATGTACATGTATATGTACATAGATGTACATGTTTATATATATATATATATATATATATATATATATATATATATATATATATATATATATATATATCAACACATATATATATATATATATGTGTGTATGTGTATATATATATATATACGTGTGTGTATATGTCTATATATATATATATATATGTGTGTATATATATATGTGTGTGTGTGTATATATATATATATAAATGTATATACACATATATATGTGTGTGTGTATATGTGTATATATATATGTGTGTGTGTATACATATATATATACATAGATATATAAAAATATATCTATGTATGTATATGCACACACACACACACACACACACACATATATATATATATGTATATCTATGTGTGTGTGTATATATATATGTGTGTGTGTGTGTACATATATATATATATATATATGTGTGAGTGTGTGTGTGTGTTTGTATGTGTGTGTACATATATATACATAGATATATATTTATAAATATATATCTATGTATATATATGTACACACACACATATATATATACACACACACACACACACATATATATATATGCGAGGCCTCATAGTATATATATATATATATATATATACTCACCGGCCCGATCCGCTAGGAGGAACCGGGATACTCATTCGGGTTTAGACTCACGATGGAACCCTCGAGTTCGGATTTAGTTGATTTTGAAAAATGATTTTTGGGAGTCGCCACCCTAATTTATTTTTAAATAGAAAAATTAAGGAAAACCCAGTTGACTCAAATTTATTAATTTTTAAATTAATTTTCCCAAGAATAAAAATCACTAGCCTTCTAACCAAGTTGAGCTTGGAGACTAGGTTTTTGGTTTTAAATAATCAAAATTTGGCTCTTAAGTTTAATTTGACTTGAAAATTGGATTTCATGAATGGCATTTATAAGATGATTTTAAAGAAAATGCATGAATATGGCAAAATATAAATGAATGGTGAAAATAAAATATTCACAAATTAAAAAAAAAGGGAAAAGATATTGATTGGGATTTGGATTTGAGGTTTGGATTTATATTTCAAACGTGCCTACGTATCTCATTGAATGGGGATTAAAATCCACATAGTTCGTTCCACTGCTAAGTAGAGGAGTTTAAGAGTTGATCAGATTAATTTTGGTTTGGGTGTGTTGAAAGTGAAGAAAAAGGCTGATACCTTAATTTTTGGTGGGCGAAGGGTTTTACCGGACCGAAATTCCGTTTTATCGGGACCGGATAATTGGATGAATTGGAAGATTAATTAATTAATTAATTAATATGATGAAAGGGATTGATGGATTAATTAATTAAAAAGATTAATTAACTAATTTGGATGAAAAGTGAATCAAGAAAAATGATTAATTTGATTTTTAAAAAAGGAATGATTTTTGAAAAAAGAGTGATTAATTAAAAAAATTTAGTTAATTAAAAAGATTAATTAACTTGGTTAGGGTGAGGTAATTAATTAATTAAAAAGATTAATTAATTAATTAGAGAGTGATTGGAAGAAGAAGAAGAGAGGAATTTGAGGATAGCAATCTACTCAAATTTAAGAGGTGTCTTGGAATGAGAAGTGAAGGGGGGTATTTATAGAAAAAGTGAGTGAGAGTAGTTTAGGTAATAAAAATGTGAAAAGACCATGAGAGGTAGGGTTAGAAATGGCTGAAAATTAGACTGAAAGGGGTAAAAGTGTCATTTTCTGCGCAGGTGGGGCCCATAAGGGCCAGAGCTCGTAGAGCCTGGTGCGGTATCTCATCAAGCATTTGCGGCGTGCCGCACAAAGGGCATGCGGTGCCGCACGCCACATAGTGCTGGCACATTTTTTGAGGCAGTTCTTTTTTTTTTTTTTTTTTTAGAAATTGGTTGTTGGTATGGAGTTTGGGAAATTTGGATGTCTGGTGTCAATATAAATGAAGTCTAAAAAAATTTCTTTCAAGAGCACCCTTGCTCGCTAACCGGGTAGCGGGACCACCGTAATAGCTTCACATAATGAGTTAAATTCAGCAAG
>CANTUT010000607.1:37500-231267 GCA_947687605.1 Reutealis trisperma
TATATATTAATTGAGTATTAAGCATGTGCATCTGTATGTTGCATTAAATTATGTGGATTATTGTATGTGATTGCTAGGTATATATATATATATATATATATATATATATATATATATATATATATATATATATATATATATATATATATATATTATACGCATACTTACACGTTATATATTAATTGAGTATTAAGCATGTGCATCTGTATGTTGCATTAAATTATGTGGATTATTGTATGTGATTGCTAGGTGGGATTAGGATGAGGCGGAACCACATAGGTTCATGATAATGATGATGTCATGATGATTTGATGAGCTATGATTAGTCTATGACAGCCATGGGCTTGCTCATCGCTCACCGCTACTGCCAGTTAAATCAGCACTGCATGGTGTAGGACAAGGACAGTTGCAGCCCTAATATTGGATTAAGAGATAGAGTTGGACTAAGAGAGCTAGGTACAGGGGGTCGACTCCCCACATTGAGTTTAACGTGGTTCTTGTGGATCGTATTTCATCCTTATTTGCTTTTGTGACTTATCTATCTCTTTGATACAATGCACTAGCATGAGCATTAAAAATCTAGCACTAGCATGAGCATTAGAAATCTATCTATAGAACACCAAGTTGATATATTACTTAGTGTCATTTATTGAGTCAAACGCTCATTCCTGTTCAATTTATTTTTCTTAGGTTGTGGAATGGGCTCATAAAAGAATTTCAGTTGAATTATTCTCCTTTGATTTTATTAGAATAATTCAAGTTACAAAATCTGCTTCAAGGCGTGTAAGAAATCCCACTTTCCTAAAGGCAATATTTGCATTATATTTAATTTGCCTTTAGGATATAATGAAGACCCTGATTGCACTTGATTTTGTGAGATCAAAACAAGGGAAAGTAGTTGTATTTTCAGAAGTATTTTCTATGTTTTCTTCATTCCCTGCAGAAGAATAAGAAGACATATATATAGAAAAATATTTGGCAATTTTATATTCAAAAAGACATGTATGTTGGAGAAGGAACATATTTCTTGGAGAAAAGATATGTCTATTAAGAAAAGACATGAGAAAAGATATCTTGGCACCTTTTCAAGAATAAATAGCAACTAATCATTTTGAAAATGTTTAACACTCCCCGGCCCCCCCCCCCCCCCACCCAATTTTCAAAATACAGCCAAATATTTATCTATCTTCACTTCTGTAAATTATATGCATAAATATTGGTATCTTGTGATTGAACCAATACTTACTGAAAGTTCAATATAATAAGTCTGAATAATATGGTAGATAAAACTTTGAACCAACTATTCCTATTGACAAGTTGTAGA
Source organism: Reutealis trisperma (assembly GCA_947687605.1). Taxonomy (NCBI): domain Eukaryota; kingdom Viridiplantae; phylum Streptophyta; class Magnoliopsida; order Malpighiales; family Euphorbiaceae; genus Reutealis; species Reutealis trisperma. The sequence goes on from CANTUT010000607.1 coordinate 38,825, forward strand.
AATACATTCACACATATAATTTAATATACAAATACTTATTCATAAATGTATGATACATTGTAGGCCTTGTGTCCGTATCCCTTCATGAATGTTTTAGAGCCAAGCCTTTGAACTCCTTGAGGTAGCCACACTTCACAATCATATAGGTAGATTTATATGAAGTACCCTTATAATTTAGTACTTTGACAAAATGTCCATAGATCTATTAAGAGACTTTAACTCACCCTTTCTTTTGTTAACATGTAAGTACCAAGCACTATTAAACTTGGGATGTAATAATAAATTAGCATAGTGCTTGGAGCCACTTTAATGATGTACTATGACTCTTTGAAATTGACCTTGGTTTAATAAAGAGGGTCAAGTTGAGTTTCCATCATTGGTGATTAGGCACAGTGGGCTTGAGACCCATCCCTCTTGATGTTTTGTTTACCATGTCTTTTGGTAATGCTTTTGTTAATGGATCAGCCAAATTTTGACTTGACTGCACAAAATCAATTATGATGACACCATTAAAAATCAAATGTCTTACATAATTATGTCTCAGTCTAATATGCGAGACTTTCCATTATACACATGACTATAAGCTCTTGATAGTGTTGCTTCATTATCACAATGGATAGATATTGGTGCAATTGGTTTTAACCATAAGGGTATTTCATATAGAAAATCATGTAGCCATTCTGCTTCTTTGCTTGTTGATGCTAACGCTATAAATTCTGAAGCCATAGTGGAATTTGATATGCATGTCTGTTTCTTGGAACCCTAAGAAATTGCACCACCTCCAAGCATAAATACCCAACCACTAGTGCTAACATGATCTTCACTATCAATAATCTAACTTGCATATGAATATCCTTCTAACACTAAAGGATAGCCACTGTAGTTTATGCCATAACTCATTATTTTCTTTAAATACTTCAAAATTCTATTGATAGCATGCCAATGTAAGTTACTTGGATTACTTGTGTACCTACTTAGCTTTCCAACAGCAAAAGCTATATTAGGTCTGGTACATATCATGGTATACATTAGACAACCTATCACTTTGGTATAGTCTAATTGTGATATTGGTTTCCCTGTATTTTTAGTTAACTTGTTGTTGGGATAAATGGAGTTGAGGCAGGGATATAATCTACATAATTGAACTTATTGAGAACTTTCTCAATATAATGAGACTGAGTAAGAATTATGCCATTGTTATCTCTTAAGATCTTAATCCTAAGTATAACATCTACCTCTCCCATATCTTTCATAGTAAAGTTGCTTGATAGGAAATTTTTGGTATTCTCAACTTGTTTCAAGTCAGTACCAAACATTAACATGTCATCAACATAAAGACATATAATAACACTATCATTACCATTAAACTTGCTATACACACATTTATTAGATTGATTAATCTTGAAGTTATTAGCAATTATAACTTGATCAAATTTTTGGTGCCATTGCTTAGGTGCTTGTTTTAAACCATATAGTGACTTAACAAGTTTACACACATTCTTTTCTTGTCCAACAACTACAAACCCTTTAAGTGTTGCATATAGATCTCTTCTTCCAAATCTCCATTTAAGAACGTTGTTTTCACATCCATTTGATGAATGACCATCTTGTGAATGGAAGCAAGAGCAATGGGGACTCTAATTGTTGCTATTCTCACTACTAGAGAATAAGTATCAAAATAATCAATACCTTGCTTTTGTGTAAAGTCTTTTGCTACCAATCTAGCTTTAAATTTATCAATGGTCCCATTGACTTTCATTTTCGTTTTGAAAATCCACTTGCATCATATTGGTTTAGAGCCTGGTGGGTGGTCAACTAACTTTCACATATTATTTCCCATAGTTGAGTCCATCTCATCATTAATTGCTTCTTTCCAGAAAGCTGCATCATGTGATTTCATAGCTTGCTTAAATGTTTGAGGATCGCTTTCTATATTATAGCAATATGGAATTTGATTGCTAACTACATCTCTTGTTCCTTCTATAAGAAACATAAAGAATTCTTCTTCATACCTTAAAGGTTTTCTTCTTATTCTTTTGCTCCTTCGAAGTTTAATAATGTCTTCTTTATTATTATCTAAGACTTCCTTTCTTTTGTCTAGATTTTGAGTTCTTTGTTTTGGTATATTTTCTTTTAATCGAGGTATAGAGTTGAACCTTTGTTCATCAAATATGGCATCACGTGACTCATTGACTATATTGATTAACACTGAGTCATTAGGTTCTATAACTATAAACCTATATGCTTTACTGTTATGTGCATATCCTTAAAAAATGCACTCAACTCCCCTATCACCCAACTTTTTCCTTTTGGGTTCAAGTACTTTTACTATTGCTCGACATCCCAATACTCTTAAATAATTCAAGTTTGGCTTTCTAGTGTTCCAAAACTCATATGGGGTTGTATTGCTCCTTTTATTAGGAACTGTATTCAAGATGTGGCATGCTGTAAGCATTGCTTCATCCCAAAATCCTTTGCTCAAGCCAGAATTAGACATCATGGCATTTACCATTTCAATTAGCACTCGATTTCTGTATTCAGAAATGCCATTTTGCTATGGGGTGTATGGAGCAGTAGTTTCATGTACTATGCTCATTGACTGAAAATATAAAGGATTATAATATTCTCCTCCTTTATCAAACCTAAGACATTTTATAAATGTATCACAATGCAATTCAACTTCATTTTTATATATTTTGAATTTGTCCATAACTTCATCTTTAGAATGTAACAAGTAAACATAACAAAATCTACTAAAATCATCTATGAATGTGACAAAATATTTCTTACCACATAAACAAGGAGTGTTATGCAAATCACAAACATCACTATGAATTATGTCTAATAAATTTGATATTCTTTTTATTTTTGGAAAAGAATTTTTGGTAATTTTTGTTAACATACAAGTATTACATTTTACGTTATTATTGTCAATATATGGTATTAAATCAAGTTTAACCATATCTCTAATTCTTTTAAAATTCACATGTCCTAACCTATTGTGCCAAAAGTAAGGAGAATCAACAATGTAAACAGAAACATCACTTACATTATTATTAATTTCAATGTTCAACTTAAACATACTATTACAACGGTACCCTTTTCCCATAAATATGCCACCCTTAGATAACACAAACTTATCAGACTCAAACACAAGCTTAAAGCCAAACTTATTGAGAATGCTACCCGAAACTAAGTTCTTCCTTACTTCTGGAACATAATACACATTGGTTAAAGTTAACACTCTGCCAGAAGCAAACTTAAGTTCCACAATTCCACTACCCAAAACTGGGGTTGCAGCAGCATTTCCCATATACAAAACAGTACTGTTAGCAACCCTTTCTATGGTCTTAAATAGAGCTTTGTCCTTGCAAGCATGTCGAGTTGCACCTGAATCAATCCACCAGCCCATTTCATCTTCAAGAATATTTATTTCAGAAATCATTGCAACCAAATTTTCATTTGCTGCATTGGAGGAGGATCCTCTCCTTCTCTTTCTTCTTCTTGTAGAATCGACAATTGGCCATACAATGACCTTCTTTACCACAGAAGACACAATTGCCCTTTTTCTTCCTTTTGTTAGATTTTTGGGCATTATTTGATTGAAATGGTCTTTTGTTTGAGAACTTGTTAGATTGCCCTACTTCAACCAAATGATCTTTAGAGATATGAGCAGATTGCTCTTTAGTCTCTTCCTGCAATTTTGCACAAAATTCTTCGTCAAAGCAAGTTGCTCAAGAGAAATATCTTCCCATCTATATTTTAGATTTCTCTTAAAATCTTTCCATGAAGGAGGTAGTTTATCAATTATGTAAGACATAATAATAGACTCATCCATATGCATTCTATGTTGAGTGAAATTATTTAGTATTCTTTCAATTTCATGGAACTGTTTCATTACTGGCCTAGAATCAACCATTTTATAATTATTGAAATGAGAGACAATGAATTTCTTACTTTTTGCATCCTATTGCATGTACTTTCTTTCCAATCTTTCCCAAAGTTCCTTTGCGGTAGCCACATTATGATAAATATCAAATAGAGCATCACTCATTGCATTTAGAATGTGATCTCTGCAAATTTCATCATCAATATCCTATTTTTGCCTCTTTCAAGTTTTTGCAAAAGTTTCATTTTCCCTCTCTTCTGGCCTTGGTGTGTTAAGCACATAAACAATTTGTAAGGAGACCAAAAGGAAATGAACTCTCTTTTGCCATCTCACAAAACCTCCTCCATCAAAATGATCCAACTTTATAAAATTACTTGCAAGTTCCTTGAGTGTTGCCATTGAAACAAAACAAAACATAAAATAATATTGCCTTTAGATTGTTAGAATAATTCAAGTTACAAAATCTGCTTCAAGGCGTGTAAGAAATCCCACTTTCCTAAAGGCAATATTTGCACTATATTTAATTTGCCTCTAGGATACAATGAAGACTCTGATTGCACTTGATTTTGTGGAATCAGAAAAAGGGTAAAGTAGTTGTATTTTTAGAAGTGTTTTCTATGCTTTCTTCATTCCCTATAGAAGAATAAGAAGACATATATATAGAAAAATATTTGGCAGTTTTATATTCAAAAGGACATGTCTATTGGAGAAAGAACAAATTTCTTGGAGAAAAGATATGTCTATTAAGAAAAGATATCTTAGCACCTTTTTAAGAATAAATAGCAACTAATCATTTTGAAAATGTTTAACATATTCTTTGGTAGTATACTATAATCGATTATGTAAATGAGGTTCATATTGTTCGTATGATTATTCTAGAACTCTCCAATGTTATCATTGTTATATGTAATTTATTTTTAATTGTCAGTTGTATAATATCCTTTGAGTTGATAAGTTATTTGTTAAGCAGAAACCAATTATATGGTATTTGATATTTTGAGATGATAACCTAGTGTGGCATTGATTTGAATTGATGTTTGGTTAGTTCTACTTAACTTGTGGGCTTATAGCTCTATTCCATGATAGTTTTGTTGTTTAGTGAGTTGTCAAACTTACTACGGGCATTTGGTAGCTATGTGTATCACCCGTGTCCTAGTACCGGTCATGTGTCCTGGGATTCGGGTCATGACATTCATTTTTTTTTATTGCTAGATTCATGATTTAATTATTCTGTTTAATTTCATTCATTCATTCTATTTAATTTCATTCATTCTTCATATTTAAAATTTTTATTATTTAATATTTCACATATAATTATGAGATTCATTAGATTTAAAGTTTAAGTTCATTAGATATAATGTTTAGCTTCATCATATATCACATGCAGATTTACTATCTTTTACTATTAGATTCATAATTATAAATCAATACTAAATTATTTATTTTGTTTATTTATTTATTAATTAACAACTAACTCTGTCATCTCAATCTAATATAATTCAAAACAAGGATATTGATTAAAAGGTAGTTTTCAATAATATCATGTTGGACTGCTCAACAAGTGAGAGACAAATACAAAAATTAATAACAGATTCAGCTATTGATACGCACTTTTCAATTTGAAAATTCAAATTTTGTTCCATTTATCAACAATATATGTGTTTCTTAACAAAAAATTTAAAAATACCAAGCAATCGAACTCAAAAAAAAAAAAAAAAAAAAACCTCAAAATCTTCATGACATGAACAATATAAAAACTTACAAAAAACAAAGATTATGAAAGAAATATGAAGAAGAAGACAAAAACAGTTTCAAGAAAAAGAAGAACAAAAAAATCAAAGCAATTTAAAAAAAGAAGAGAAATAAGAAGAAGAAGAAGCAGAAGAAAAAGATCGAGTTTCGCTATTTTGAAGAAAAAGAGATCGAGTTTTGCTATTTTTGAAGAAGAAGATATCGAGTTTCCTAAAATAATTCAAAGTCCTTGTATTAATATATTTTTTTAAATGAAATGATGTATTTTGACCTGAGACCATGGTGCTATATGCTCCCGAGTTCATGGTATAAATTATGTTAATTCAAGAGGTTTGATTTAACTTAACAATTAAATTAGACCTATAACCCCCAATTTGTTCTTTTTCATCAAAATCACATATTGATCTCTAGTTCTAAAATAGTAGCACCAAATTACTACATACACCACTTCCGTTGTTGGTCATTATTCACAACTATGGGGAATCAACCCCCTAATATATTTATCTAATTTCGCCCCTGCAAACAAGCTCATTGTGCACAGTTTATAAAATTCAGCTCTATTATTACACAAATTAGCTTTTCTTCTATTCCTTGTGATTTTGCTTTGTTTATCAGACGTATTGACATGGTTATTGTTCTCTTATTGTTTTATATAGATAACATTATTATTACTGGTAATGATTCAGTTGCCATTTTTGAATTACAATAGTGTCTCGGTCAACATTTTTAAATGGAAAATTTGGTTTCCCTTAGTTATTTTCTTGGTCTAGAAATCTCAATTAATTTTGATGGGCATTGTCTGTTTCATGTCAAATATGCATCTTATTTAATTGTTATCCTGGGCTAGTATTACGTGTTCCAAAGTTGCCTTGTACTCCTTTGGAACCTAAAGCATGTTTAGTTTACTTTGGGATTAGGAATGGGATGTAATTTTTGAAATAGAATTCTATATCTTTCTTTGGTTCACAAATAATTTATTTTTTTAATCTTTTTACATGAATAATTTCAATTTTTATTGAAATTGATAACTCATGTTAGAAATCTGTTCAATATGACTGTTTAATCTAATCGATAATTTATTTATTGACTCCCCTAAGTTTGATAAAAATAAGATGACAATGAGAATGGATTTAGTTTTTTAAGCGGATCCACTGTAATGTTTAAGTCATAATTTCAATGAAAAAGTTACGCGAATCATAATAATAAGGTGTTATATATATATATATTGTTTGTCTGGACCTGATAAAGGATTATTCATATAGCTGGTCATCGTGATACTATAGTTATTAGGAGTGATACAATAGTTACATTGGGAGTGCACCCATGTACGTAGCCTCATTTATGGGAAAATAGTGTTTCTCGGTAGATTTATACGAGGAAATCTTTTTTCTTTATTCCCTTAAAATGATCCATGTGCCTCGGACCTAGAGTCCTTATAGGAGTCTTCCTTATGGGGTTCATCACATTAATAGTGCTCAACACCTAACAATACTTAATGACAACAGTGTTTAACAGTGTTTACCATCCAATAGTGTTCATTACATGTTATTATGTGAAATATATATTTTAAATTATAATTTATTAATATAATCAATAAATCTATTTAATTATCTAAAAAATAAACTTAGAATAGAATTCTGAAATCTTAGACATTCATTTCCATGTGAATTCTAATTACAAAATAACCAAACAAGCCCCTAATGTTAAATTAACCCCCTTAGATGAGATACCTCTTTCTGATCTTATAGACAGGATACCTCTTTCTGATCCTATTTTCCATAGACAATTTATTGGCAATTTGGTCAATCTTATTATGACTTGACTAGAGATATTGCTTATCTTATTGATATAATTAATCAATTTATGGTTGCTCTTTGCACCACTCACTTTGCTGCTATTCTTCATATTCTTAGGTATATCAATGGTGCCCTCCTTCATGGACTTCTCTTTTCTGCTTCTTCGCTTGTGTTATCTGGATAGATGTTGATTGCTTGATGATCCTTCCTATATACAATGTACTTTTGGCTACAAATGATAGTTATGAACATTAAAATAGTAGCTAATATATAAGAATAGTCACAAAAGTAGAAACTTTGTAACTGAATAAAATTTTTATGTAATAAAAAGTAACACTTTCAAAACTAATAAATTATTTGTGTTTTAAATTATCTTTACCATAGCAATAGTTAGTTTACTAGCCACAACCCACAAATCTTTAGCCACGATTTACTAGCATAGCTAATTATATATTTTTGTCATGAATTTTAGATAATAATAGTTATCCAACTATCCATGGCATATTAATATAGAAAAATGTTGTATCTATTTCGTAATAATTTTAGCTATAACTAACTTATTAGCCATTATATTTTAGCCACAACAAAATGCTATAGCTAGTTAGCAATTATAAAGCTTTAATACAATAACTAGTCCGCTAGCTACAACATTCTAGCTACAATTAGATATTGTCGTTAATTAAATTCTTAGGTATTACTTTAAAATAACCATGGCAATAATTGATCAATCAGCTACAATTTTAGCCATAATAAAATGTTGTAAAAAATTGAAAATTTTTTAGTTATAAATTTTGTATAACTGCAGCAATGATTGACCTAATAGCCACAATAATTTAACTATATAGTGAATATGTCATTTAATTGAAAATTAAACTGCAAATAAGTTATAAATTTACATATATCAGTGGCTAATTGAAAGTTTTAAAGTGTAAATTTCATAAAACTATATATAATTAATTCAATAGTCATATTTTATATTTAACAAAATATTATATTTTTGAAAATTTTAGGCAATATGGAAAATATTTTTAAAAAAATCTTATAATAAAATGATTTCTTCTCTTGTTTTCACCACTACATAACTTTGAACTTTAGTGAAAAATCTCATTATAAATGATTGTCTAACCTGTACAAAATCTAAATAAAGCTAACGATTATAATTATGACTTAGTTATAATTACAGTTTCGTGCTAATAGACTAGTCAAAGTCGCACCATATTCAAACCTCTAATTAACAATAACACCATTTCAATAATTATATTAATTATATTTAATATGAAATTGTATTAAAGGGAAAATAAAACATTTTAATGATCAATTGTCCTCATACTTCTACCACACAAAAATGCAAGAAGTTTGCATCAATTATTTTTGCTTTATATGAGCCATAGTAAGAATATTATTGGTGAATAAGAGATTATAAAACAGTTAACCCCAAGTCAACTCATTGTTTAAGATAACCCGAAGCAACAACCTTTTTGTTTTTTTTTTTTTTTGTTTTTTTTTTAAATACTGAAAGACCAGTGGAAAAATATCTCAAATTAATAATTCCAAATAATCCTCAAATTCTTGCTATTAATACAGATGTCTGCTTAAAAAAAGAAAAAACAACATGGTAGCAAAAGTATAATTGATAAAAAATGTAATAGCTACAGGAACACAATTAGAATTGAGCTCTTCCCATGAAAAACATATTGAAAACACCAAGGATGTTGTCACTAAAATAAAATTTCATTGCGCTCTGCAGATAATTAAATTAAAAAAATATAAGCAAAACATGTGATTGAAAAAAAAAAAATATTTCAAGAAATATGTACAGTAACAAGACAATTAAATTCTTACCTTTATTTAATTTCATTTGTTATATTTTGATAATCTATCATCAGTTGCAGTAATATCAATAGTAAAAGCAACAAGGTTATTTCTCTCCCAATTTATAGAGTTTCATCTTACGCACACACAATTAAAAAGCTATCACAATTACTTGGGCCACCTTGCTGAAAAGCCTCTTCACTTTTAGGCTACTTAACATCATTGAAAGGTAAATCATATAAATCAGAATGACCCTTCAAACAAACGAACCAATTTGGATTATAACTATCTTTCACAAAAAAAAAAAAAAAAAAAAAAACCCCTTGTTCAGCTTGAGATGCAAGTACAAATGGCTCATTTGTTACTAACTGACATGCAGTATTGACACTAACAAAGCCATATTTGTCTATCTTCATTTCCCTTTCAATGCTATGCATGTTCCAATAATCACATTTATATAAAATAATTTGTTTACCTTCCAAGTATTGAAGTTCTATTATTTCAGTTGGAACTCCATAATAATCAATGACATAGTCACCCATCAATCCTTACCAAAACACCATTTTTTGTTTCACCCCTTTTTCTTCAATTTGCTTAGTATGAAACCTATATCCATTTATAACATACCCAATAAGTTGTTGAATATCATTTAGAGGACCTCGAGACAAGGATAATAATTTTCTTTATTTCACAAGTGCATTTCCCTTCGTTGTGTAGCTGTAAAATCTATAAGTATAAAACATATATATACTAAAAGGTGCTAAACACTATTTATATTAGAGAGAAAATTAATAGTTAAAAAAAACTTACTCTATGATGGAACCTACCCAAGAAATCCAAATTAATGTATGCCTTGCTCATTATCCTTGTATTAAAAAATGGTACAACTGTAGGAAATTAAAATAAACAAATGAAAATATAAGGAAAAAATAGAAGAAAAAAATGTACTGTAGAAATGGTTGAATTTCTTCACAATTTTTTAGTATGAGCTTGTCTTCACTCAATTTCCTCGAGATATCTAGATTTATCCCTCGTTAAAGAATACCCACTTTGCATAAATGCAGGCAAACCCTCATATGAATTTCCATTGTCATCAGAATTTCTTTTCAATAGGTTGAACTTAGTTTCAATTTTATGCAAGTATCTCAAACAAAATCTATAAGTATAAAACATATATACATTAAAAGGTGCTAATCACTATTTATATTAAAGAGAAAATTAATAGTTAAAAAAAATTACTCCATATGGAACCAATCCAAGAAATCTGTATTATGCATGCAGAAAGCCCTAATTTACTTCTTTTCTTGTGCCCGCAAAGGCAAAGTCAGTTACAGATTCAACATTTATCATAAGAGAAGGAACAGAGTTGCATCTACCTTGATCAAGACTATTTTCATTTTCAATTGAGAAAGTGGTGGACCCAGGGATAAGGGTGCTTGAAGCGAATATAGGGCAAGGAGTGAAGAAGCTAGCTAAAGAGATACGACTAAAAAGAGTCAGTTGTTCATATTCCTTGTATTAAAAAATGGTACAACTATAAGAAATTAAAATAAAGAAACAAAAATATAAGGAAAAAATAGAATAAAAAATGCTGTAGAAACGATTGAACTTTTTCACAATTTGTCTATACATAAAGATGAGCTTGTCTTCACTTAGTTTCATCAAGAGATCTAGATTTATCCTTTGTTAAAGAATACCCACTTTATGAAAATGCACACAAACCCTCATATAAATCTCCATTGTCTTCAAAATTCCTTTTCGATTGGTTGAACTTAGTCTCAATGTTATGCAAATTTCTCGAACAAGACACTAAACTTTCATCTACAATATACCCTTCTGTAATAGAACCTTCAAGTTGACTTTTATTACGTACATAATATTTTAATTTGCACAAGAACCTATTACATATGACATATAATAGTCATGTAATTTTTTTATCATGTATGAGTATATGATGTAAAATTGAAAATTAAATTTTTATAAATTGTGAAAATTATAGTATTACTTTTCAATAGGAAATATCCATTGATATTATAGGTCTAGCTAACTTAGCTTTAGTTGCAAGATGAACCTCTAAGTGAACCATAATATCAAAAAATGCTAGTGGAAATATCTTCTCTAACTTGCATAAAGTTAGAGAAAAGTGAGACTCAAGGCGAGCTAACACATCTTTTTTTCAACACTTTTGATCATAACTCTCTAAAATATATACTTAATTCAGTGATAGCATCATACATGTTATTAGGCATAATCCCACGAATAGCCAAAGGAAGGAGCCTAAAAATCTTTTGATTTTTCGATTTTTCACATTTATACATTGAGATATGTTAGATGAATAACTATTGGGAAACTTAGTAGTTTTCAAAAACTTGCACACTTTACTCTTTTCATTTGTGGATAAAGTGTAACATGTTGCTCAATAAAACCACTTTCCATCTATTCTAGGTGGATGCACGTGTCTCCTTATGCCCATCTCTTCTGAATCATGACAAGCATTCAAACCATCTTTCATTTTTCATCAATTTCTAACAATGTGCCAATAATATTATCACATATTTTTCTCAATATGCATCACATCAAGATTGTGATGCAATGATATATTTTTTTTTCCAATAAGGAAGTTTAATAAAAATGCTTTTTTTTTTTTTCTCCAATTAAGACTATTGTTATCCTTATCACATTTTTGCTTTCACCTTCTTATCTAATGCAACATGCTTAAGGCTAGACAATTGGTTTAACACATCATCCATAAACAATCTTTTGGAGCTGCTCTTCTCTCAATTATCATCAAAAGAATGTTTATTCTCATACCATCTATACTTGATAGGTAAAAAATTGATGACCACCCATGTAAGAAAATTTATGATCATACTTCAATGTAATAGAATGAGTCTCCTTATTACATGAAGGATAAGCCAAAGCTACCTTGGTGCTCTATCTTGACAAATAAGCATATGCAAGAAAATCATTTATGGTCCATAAAAGTGCAACACACATATAAAAGTTTTCATTTCTTTAAGCATTGTAAGTATCAACTCCATAATACCATGACTCTTGCAATTCTTCTACCAAAGGTTGTAAGTACACATCAATGTCATTCCTTGGAGATTTAGGCCCAAGTATCAATAAACAAAATAGCAATAAGGTTGTTTTATACAAATCTAAGAAGGTAGGTTATACATAGTAATAATAACTAGCCAAGTACTATGATTGACACTCAGGTTACTAAAAGGGTTGATTCCATTAGCTGCTAATCCAAGTCTAACATTACAAGGATCACAAAACTTAGATTATTTGCATCAAAAGTTTTCTACACATCAAAGCAACTAGATGTCTAAGAACTCCATCTTTAAGACATTGATCATGATGCCATGTCATGTCTAAAGCCGTCATTGAAGACATATAAAGCCTTTAATGTCTAAGCTTCAAAGGAAAGTAACACAAAACATTTCCTAGAACTTTTCCACCTTTCTTTTTAGGGTTAGCTTCATTATCTATTTTTTCCTCAGCTATTTTCCATCTAAACTCATCACAAACTAAACAATGTTTACCCTTTGCATGTTTCTTCCAAAATAGCATGCAATTGTTTTCACAAACATCTATTTTTTCATAGTGAAGGCCTAAATTCTGAATTATTTTTTGGCTTCATAAAATGTTTTGGGTAAGGTTTCACCAATAAGAAGTGCTTCTTTAAAAAACTACATTATTTTGTTAGTTGCTTTATTACTCAACCCAAACATGCATTTAATTTGGAGTAATTTCACAATCAATGATAATTTTGAGAAATTTACACAACCAGGGTACAAATTTGTTAGGCATACTCTAATAGTTTGAAAATTTTAGAAGCTTCCTTGTTAGGTTAAAATAGATTGGTTGGCTTAACTTTAGACTCAATAGTAAGAAGTTCATTAGTGTCAATAAATTCACACTAAAAAACGTCTTATATTAATGCATCTATGATTTTAAGACTAGCAGCATCATGAATCATACCAAACATATCATCACTAGTTTCCTTGACCAATTAATTCCTGTATTTCTCAACAACAGCAAATTCCCTTTGGTATAACCAATAATTATATCCTTTAAACATCCCATTCATCAATAATTCATTCTAAACCTCATCTCTACTTTGTGTATAGAATTGTGACACTCAATGCTTTGGTGGGAAATTAGTTCACAAATAGACTTTGTTCCCTCCATAATTTTGATAAATTTTTACTTGCAACATAAAAACCCTGCTTTATTTTTTTTTTTATGGAATTTCTCACTTATATATAGGCAAGTTTTGCCTTATACTACTTTGAAAAAAAGAAAGTTTTACCTTTTGTTCTTTAGTCGTGAAGTGCTCTATAGTACTATAAATATCTTTTTAATCTTGTGGTTAGTCAATCTTTCTCATATGCTTTTATTCAATAGCAATTTCCATTATTTTAATCATATTATTCTTTTTCTCTTTATTTATTCTTGAAATCTTAATTTCTTGTATTTTTCTTAAAACCCTAATGACATATTTAATTGAAGAAAATTAGACATGTTTTATAGATAAGTTGTAAAAATTTTCCAAACAGAAAATTGGATTCCAGTTTTCTACATTTCCCAAATTTACCGATTCTACTGCTCCCTACTTTGGCCACTTTGGGACATTTTGAAGATGATTTTTTTTTTTTTGATTGTCATGAGACCGATGCTGATTCCTTTACTTTAGTTTTAGCAATAGGCAATAGAAAAATTGTTATATATTTGACTACTCATGCCCCATTCAGCAAATTTTTGTCCATTAGCTAGTGTAAAATGTAAATTTTCATTTTGAATTATTATATTACATAAACATGTTTCATCATTGAATTATTAATTAACCTATATAATATTTAGATTTAATTTAGCTTATTTTTGAAAGAAAAGCTAATTTTAGATTAAAAATAATGAAAAAATCTCATGAGTCAATTTACCTTGAATTAGAAAATTGGATTCCCAAAATTTTTCTTTTAACTTCTTTTCAATCATTTCACATTTGGCTTACTTAATTGAACTTCATTATAGGTCTGTACTTCACACATTATTATATTATATTTTTTGTCTTTTAATACACAACTATTTCCTTTGTTTTTTTTTTTGTTGTTATTTAATTTAATTAGGATAATATAAAGATGTGTCTACTTATGGCGTTCACAAAAAGCCAAAAAAAAAAAAAAGCAATAATAAGTGATGAGGGATAAAATATGCTAGACCGAGCTTAGGTTTAATAAGCAGCACAAGACCAACAAGACCTTGATCATGGAACAAGTAATCCATCTCCTTATCTGTATCCATAACAAACTAGTAAAACAAACCAAATCCAACATCTATCCTGAATTGGAACTGAAATCCTTGTTTGAACAAAAGGACATTAATCTATAAATATCTTAATTGTAAAGTGTAAAGGGCATATTCAGTCATATTGTAGTAAATCATGCTTGATAAATTTCTCTAAATATTCAGTTTATTCAACTCGATTTCATTCAATTTTTGGTCGAGTTTAGCTCGATCAAATTGGAACTATCAGTGCGAAACAATTAATTGAATTTTATCCCTAAAAAATCATTCACATTTTCTTTCAAAAATATCCATCATGGTAGGTAACAATCATGATGACTTGGAAAACTTCCCCTAGGATCCTAGAAACAACCAAACTCATTTTGAGGCTCATAATTAGGATGAGACTTGCACTCCCACCTTAGGTCGCATAGGACCTATGACAATAATGTAGCATTACAACAACTTAACTTTGTCGTTCCAAGAATGAGTAGTAATCAATCTATAGTCCTATCACAAAAGCTGCATCTTGTGAGGCCTCGCCCAAGCACCGGTTCGATCCGCGGTGAGATAAAAAATGCTCTTCAGGAGAAACTTCACGATTGGAACTCGTTGTGAGTTCGGAAAATTGATTTTTGTATTTTGAAAGTTGAAAAGTGAGTCGCTACTTTAATTTATTTATTTTAATTGGGAAAATTAAAGAAAACCCAACATGATTGACTCCAAAAATAATTTGATTTATCCCAATAGAAAAATGCACCAATCTGTGAGTGACCAAGGAGGGCTCAGAGATTAGGTTTTGGTAATTACACAATTAAGAAAATGTTATTTTCTTTAGTTTGGCTAAGAATGCAAAATATCTCTTAAAAAAAATGAATTTCTGTGTATGCATAAACAAGAATATAATGATGAATGAACAGATATATATATATATATATATATATATATATATATATATATATATATATATATATATATATATATATATATATATATATATATATGATGTGATGGAATGACAATAATAAATAAATAGGCAAAATAAATCCTACTTAATTATTACAATATCCAAACAAATAAAATAAAGAGGATCTTTTATCTAGCCCTTATGGGTACTAGGAAAAGCACACATTCCCCCAAATAAACTAAAATAAAACCATAAACAAAAAATTAATACAAATAAATTATAATAAAAAGGAAAACAATATTGATAAAAAGATTTTGGAGTTGATACCCTTCAGAATGGCAGCTTGCGTATCCTATCGAATAGAAATCAAACCCCACGCAGTTCTCCCTTCTTGCGAAGGAGGGGTTTTAAAAATGTGTTAGTTTGCTTATTAACTTAATTCTGATTTTTAAATTAATAAGTTTTAGATCTTTTCAGTTTTAGACCTAAAGAGAATTCTAGATCTGAATTTAGAATTTTTAAAATAGGAAATGGATTATACCTTTGCTTTTCTTGGCTTTCGAACGAATGGAACTAGTTTGGCTCTGGATCTCAACTCCACCTTGAATTCAAAGGAAATTTGGAATCTGGACCTAAAAACAACAAGTATGTGAGTATATGAAAGAAAATATGCTTTGAAATGTATCTCAACTACTTTGAAATCTCTCAAATTGCTTTAGAATGCCTTAGAAGTCGTCAAATGAGCTTGAAAATGTATTGGAATGCCTTGGAAGTCGTCAAATGAGCTTGAAAATGTCTTGGAATGCATTGGAAGTCATGCCAAATGAGGTTGGAGGAGGCTCTATTTATAGAGCTGCCAGAGGGGGGTTCGGCGGTACGGACGGCGGCGTTGACGCGGTGCCAGTGGCATGGGCGGCACGGTCGATGCGCCGGCTGCCGTGTCGCCTGCCAGCCGGCCCGTGGGCGGCACGGCAGGACACCGGTGGCACGAAATGTGTGCCGCCTTCTGGGCGGCACAGCAAACGTGCCTCCCAGACGATAGCGCGCCACTTCGTGCGGTTTGACCTATTTTCGTCCATTTTGGGCCCGTTTTAGTTCCGATTTGAGCTTGGTTTGATCCTGTGGGTTCGTAACTAAGAGACGGTCAACTGGAGGTGAAAGATTCAGGAAATTTATTCTTAGTAGGTATCAAACTATAGCCGAATTAGGAGGTGGAAATTTGAGGGTTCACACATATGTATTGCAAATCCTGTTGGTTGCATTGCAGATCTTGCAAAACCTCTAACATCCAACACTTAAGCTGGCACTGAAATAGTGTCAGGAGAAGAATTGAACTAAAGATTAGATTTTGAGCAAGCGCTTAGGGAAGATCCAGAGAGGGATTATCGAACTAAATGAAACCAAGGAAGAAGGTTTGAAGTAAACAGATCCTAGCTTAGAGGGCTATCCTGAGGTGAAAAAGATACCTTTTTACCTAGAAGGACATACCTTACTAGCCAAGAATAAAGTGCTCAAAGTAGAAGTTAGAGTCTAGAGGGATGAGGGACATAAGAGAGGGATGAACGAGATCACGATAATAAAAAAAATAGGAGATATAAGAAAAGATGCAAGGAATATGAAAAAAGTTCTTTTGAATCCTTGTCTGACAGCTAAAGTTAAGATGAATAAAAGGTGGCCAGTTAGAGAAAGACAAAAGATATTAAGGAAATAGTCAAGAAATTCCTAGACGAGCTCGCTGGGGATATAGGAAGGAAACAGATGGATAAAAGTCTCAAGCTAGCATTAAAATCCTCCAGTAGTTCAATCCAAAAATATAAGATGCCTAGCAGGTTCAAACCTCCAACACTGAAAAAATATAGCAGTGAGATAGGTATTAGAGTCTATGTGATGGACTATAAATATGTAGTCGAACTCCAAAAAGGAAGTGACAAGGTGCTATACAGAGCCTTTTGAGGCTCATTAGAAAGAGTGGCAACTAGATGGTTTGATTGCTTAAAAGAAGAGAGTATCTCTAATTTTGGCTAGCTTGCTATCATTTTCATATAAAGGTTTATAGCTAGTATTCCTATAGAGAAACAAACTCAAATTTTGGAAGCTATCACGCAAAAAGAGGGGGAGTCCCTTAAGGATTATGTAGCTCACTTCAATAGAGAAGCTCCGAAGGTCACTCATTTGGATTAAGCTTAAACAGTGGAAGCATTATAAAATGACACCAATCACATTAATTATTTTAAGGGACTATGCAGGCATGTGCTTACCACTTTGGAGGAGGCCATGGCCATTAGTAAAAAATTTATCAGACAGGATGACACCTTCATCTTTAAGAAGAAGAAAACGGGGGAAGCTCTAAAGGGAGAGCCTAAAATAAAGAAGCAAGATGAAGGATCCAAAAATAATTCAGCAGGAGGAAAAGCAGCAAAGGTTGAGCATCTTACACCCTAGATTTATAAAAAATGACTCCTTTGAATTCAAGCCCAACTGAGGTGTTCACATCATTCAAAGACAAAGATATCTAGGTTTGCTCTCAGCCCTTATTAAAACTAGCAAATCAAAGGAGCAGAAGTATGTTTTGTTTGTTCCACAATACCCATGGGCATAACACTGATGACTGCTAGAGCTGTGAGACCTCGCCCGAGCACCAGGCCGGTCCGTAAGAGAAAACCAGGTTGCTCATTCGGGTTTAGACTCACAATGGAATCCTCCAGTTTGGATTGATTGATTTTGAAAATGATTTTTGGGAGTCGCCACCCTA
The DNA here is from genome assembly GCA_947687605.1 of Reutealis trisperma. Classification (NCBI taxonomy): domain Eukaryota; kingdom Viridiplantae; phylum Streptophyta; class Magnoliopsida; order Malpighiales; family Euphorbiaceae; genus Reutealis; species Reutealis trisperma. The sequence continues at coordinate 57,025 of CANTUT010000607.1, forward strand.
ATTTATTTTTAAATAGAAAAATTAAAAAAAAACCCAGTTGACTCCAATTCATTAATTTTTAATTAATTTGCCTATAGATAAAATCACTAGCCATGAACCAAGTTGAGCTTGGAGACTAGGTTTTTAGTTTTAATAATCAAAATTTGGCTCTTAAGTTTAATTTGAATTTGAAAAATTAATTTCATGAATGACAATATTATAAGATGATAATTGTAAATAAGATGCATGAATATGACATGAGTGCAAGGAGAAAAATAAAATATACACAAATTAAAAAGGGAAAAGAGATTGATAGAGATTTGGATTTGAGGTTAGGATTTAGATTCCAAACGTGTTTACGTACCCCCCTGAATGAGGATCAAAACCCACGTAATTCGTTCCTCGATTAAGTAGAGGGGTTTAGGAGTTGATTAGATTGATTTTAGTTTGAGTGTTTTGAGAGTGACGGAAAAAGTATGATACCTTTGCTTTTGGTGAGCAGAGAGTTTTACCGGACTGAAGTTCTGTTTTATTGGGACCGGGTGTTTGGATGCATTGGAAGATTAATTAATTAATTAAAATGATTAATTAACTAATTAATATGATGAAAAGGATGGATGGATTAATTAATTAAAAAGATTAATTAATTAATTTGGAGGAAGGGTGAATTAAGGAAAATGATTAATTTGATTTTGGAAAAAAGAATGATTTTTGAAAAAAGAGTGATTAATTAATTAATTAAAAAGATTAATTAATTAATTAATTAATTAATTAAGTGATTAATTAAAAAAAGAGTTTTAGATAATTAAAAAGATTAATTAACGTGGTTAGGGTGAGGTAATTAATTAATTAAAAAGATTAATTAATTAATTAGAGAGTGATTGGAGGGAGAAGAAGAGAAGAATTTGAGGATAGCAATCTACTCAAATTTAAGGGGTGTGTAAAATGAGGAAATGGGGGGTCTATTTATAGGCAAATGGGGTTACGGGTAGTTTAGGTATTGAAAATATGAAAAGACAATGAAGGGTAGGGCTAGAAAGGGATGAAAATTGGACTAGAAGGGTTAAAAGGGTCATTTTCTGCGTAGGTGGGGCCCACGGGGGTCAAAAGGTTGCAAAACCTAGTGCAGTGCTACACTAGGCTTGTGTAGTGCCGCACTAGGTTATTATGGCATGCCACAAAGAGGGCATGCAGCGCTGCACCGTTCTGATGCAGTGCTGCGTGCTTGCCATGCGGCATGCCACATAGTGTTGGCACATTTTTTGAGATCTTATTTTTTTTTTTTAGAGATTGGTTGTTAGTTTGGAATATTTGGTTATTAGCGGGACCACCATAACAGCTCCGCGTAGCAAGTTAAAATTAGCAGGTGTTAAGGTTGTGGTTGGATGATGAGGGTGTAAAATTAAGGGTTCATAGTTACCTACTCATTAGAATTATCTTTGAACAAAAGGTGATTTTGATGATAGTGAACGTTGGGAAGAGGTGCCATGTCAGATTTTGGACTTATGTGTTCTTGCCATGTCCTTTGGGAGGAGGCCCTCTAGGATAAATAAGATTTTATCAATGGTTATCTATTCGGCCTTGACATTGGATTCAAGAATAGTCTTAGTGAATTTCAATTAAGGCTACTGTCTGTCCTTCATATTGGAGACAAAAAAGGTTTGGTGAATTTCAATTAAGGCTATCTGTCTGTCCTTAATATTGGAGACAAAATAGGTTTGGTGAATTTCAATCAAGGCTATTTGTTTGGCCTTAATGTTGGAGATAAAGAAGGTTCGGTGAATTTCAATCAAGGCTATTTGTTTGGCCTTAATATTGGAGATAAAGAAGGTTTGTTGAATTTAAATTAAGGCTATCTGTTTGGCCTTAATGTTAGAGATAAAGAAGGTTTGTTGAATTTTAATCAAGGCTATCTGTTTGGCCTTAATGTTGGAAATAAAAAAGGTTTGGTGAATTTCAATCAAGGCTATCTGTTTAGCCTTAATGTTAGAGATAAAGAAGATTTGGTGGATTTCAATCAAGGCTATCTGTTCGACCTTAATGTTAAAGATAAAGAAGGTTTGGTGAATTTTATCTAGGCTATCTATCTGGCCTTAATGCTATAGGTAAAGATGGTTTGGGTAAATCTTAATCAAGGCTATCTATCTGGCCTTAATATGAAGAAGATTTAGGTAAATCTCAATCAAGACCATCTATTTGGCCTTAATGCTAGAGGTAAAGAAGATTTGGGTAAATCTCAATCAAGGCTATTTGTTTAGCCTTAATGCTAGAGGTAAAGATGATTTTGGATAAGATAATTCAATGAAAAGAGAGCCTCAACCTATGACGAGTCGACTCGCAAGATTTTGAGGAAGAGCCTCAGCTTATGGCAAGTCAACTCGAAAGATTTTGATAAGATTTTTGTAAAGGGAGAGCCTCAGCCTATGGCAAATCGGCTAGATAGATTCTGAAAATGTTTTGATAAAGGGAAGTGCCTCAGCCTGTGGCGAGTCAGCTCAAGAGATTTTGATAAAATTTTGGTTATGCCAAAGAAACTTGGGCTTCTGAATGTGAGGGGTTGGGCCTTTCGGAAGGCTCAAAGGAAATTTTCCAGAAGTAAAGGGACTCTAAAAGTCACACTTCATTGATTAGGTATAGAAAGGTATCCTTTAGCTTTAAAGAGACATTAGTTAGCTTTAAGAGGTATCGGTTAGCTTTGAGGAAGTATTGGTTAGCTTTAGGAGAGGCTAGTGAGGCTATTAGCTTGGCTTATACATGATGATGTATGATTACAGATGATTGCATAGGTGTTGGTACATATATAATGCATGTATGTTTTAGAATTCATAGACCTTTTGCATGACTTCTATGCTGTGCATGATTTGTGGTGATGCATGTAATGAATGGTTGCATGGATGCATGAGGGTGGATTCACAAAGTTACTTTGCGAATGCAATTTTTTTATGTGACTTTTGTGTCCTATGGAGACATGCATTTATGTACTGAGGAACTCGACAAGGTTGAGGAACTCGACTTGGGTTGGTATGAGATGGTTGCCGTGGTCATATTACGAGGAGTTCGAGGGGTTGCTGCAGATTTTGGAATCTGGTGGCCTGTGGTTTCTATTTTAGTGCTGCTGAGGAGGCGCTATGCCTATTCCAAGGAGATAGGGAATATGGCTTGGCTACGACTCAAAGGCAACTCTAGTGGTGCTAGAGTTCAAAGTCTGGCATTTTTTTAAATTTTTCAGGAGTTTTTGACTTGCCTCAGGATATTGCAAGCCAGATGATGATTGGTGATGGTCAAGTGAATTTGACTATTGTGATTGAAACTTCCATGATTTCGGTTACTAGGGAGATATGAGGGGTACAGAGGCTCAACATGACAACTTTGATTTTCTATTTGAGTGCCAGTTATGGGTCTATTGATTAGGGTGATGCTAGAGTGGCAGATGAAACAAAGACATTTTATGGTTAGAGTTGTGCTAGCAAAGACATTGATGAGCCTTAATTGGCTTGCTCAAGATTTAGAAAGATGAACTGTCTTGCCAGTTATTCACCAAGTGAGAAAATTTTGTCTATTCTTACCCTTTTTATTGGAGGTGCTTTATGGGTGTCTGCTTTAAGTTTTGGATTATTTTGGAAGTGTGGTTGATAGATCATTTTTAGGTGGTGGCCCTTGTTTTTTAGTCTGCACATGCTTTATTGAGACTTAGTCTAAGATCAGATAGAATGATTGCTTGTAGCTTGCCCTTGGAGCACACATTTTTAGCATTGCCAATGGTAAAGGATTAGATCTCTCTTAACTGGGGCCATGGGTATCAATTGGTTTGCTTGTTGGATTTAGTTTGAATGGCCTTTGGCCATGGAGTAAGGGTTTTGAAATAGATGGGGCAGACTCAGGACATGCCCCCAGTTTTCTTTCTTAGAGTCCGTGTAGATCATAACTCCCATTGCTAGAGCTATTAGGGGGTGGCTAGCTGAGGAATTATCATGCTATTTATTTTGGGATTTCACCTTGGACCACGAAGAGGTATGATAGGTGATTGACAAAGGTGGTTTTGCTATTTGAGAAAGAGTACTATGCTTCCCTACTGAAAGGAATAAAAAGTGATGCAGCTGAGGAAAGAGAGCTGTAGGAGGATCCACTGGTAGCAAGAGGACTACAACATGAATAGAAGAGTGACTTGATCTTTGAAGGAGACTCAGGGATCTACTGAAAGTGCGACATCACAGGTTGCAATAGTGCCTTAAACTGCAGTGGTGATAACAAAGGAGATTGTGATTGCGTTGAGAATAGGATGACACTACATTGGAGGTTCAGAGAAGGACTACTATAGTTAAGGTAGAGAGGAGGACAACATCTTCTAAATTATAGAGGAGGATTTTTGGGAACAGTTTCAAAACTGCTGGTACTCAAGAGAGGGTTTTTGATACTATTGTGGTGAATAGTTCTGATTTTGTTGGTACCTCTATTATTGCGGCAAAAGGAGCTACAGAGATTTAGAGGAGGGGTGTGCCCATTTAAGGAGATTATGGCAAGCTTTAATTCTGATGAGGATATGAAAGATGCACATCTTACGAGGTAGAGGAGGATTGACTAGACCATGACTTTAGACATGATTTTTTTTGCTTTTTGTTCAAAATGATTGCAAGTTGACAAGATTACATGAAATAGGATAAGCTATAGATGATATTGAAAGGGCTATCCTTTTTGTCACAATGATGGGCTTGCATTTTGCAAAACTTGATCATTATTAAATGAGACATCTTTTATTTTTGCTCTAATTTCTACCTAAGCCGCCTTTTCAGGTTTTCAGCTTAGCGAGCATTCTTTTCTTCTTCTTTTTTTTTTTTTCTTTATGTTTAGGCAAAATGATTAAGTGAATGATTTTCTAGTCATAAAGAGAATGAGAATGCGATGAAAACAAAATATTTTGTATTATGATTTGGACCGTACCTGAGACAGGCTGCCTATGTATCTCTTATAATCATTTTCCTATCAGTCATTTCTCTTAGGGAGAATCAGGTCCACATAGTTCTGATTACATATGCATGAAAAACAGAAATGAAATGTAAATTTCATCTTCAGATGATGTATTATTTTAGCTAATTTAAGTTGCCAAGATGGGAGAATTCGCTTCCATCCACATCCGTGAAGATGGTACCTTTGTCGGATAGGATCTTCTTGAGCATGTCCAACCCAGTTTAGTTTGAACTTCCTCTTAGATCATGAATAAAGGCTTGGATTTCTCTTAGAACTAGATTTCCTTCCTGCGAATCCTTGCCTCTCACCTTTCAGTTGAAGTGTTTTGCTAGTCTCCATTGATGACCCTGAATTTTGCATAAAGCATCGATTCTCTTTTCATCAACGACGTTAAGCTAGTGATGATACCTTTCGATCTATTCTGTCTTCATTCAGTAACTTCTCCTTGATAGGTTTCTTATGTGTGTAGGTCGAGATCTTGTGAACGGTGATGCTTGGACCATCCCTATCATGTCATTGTCTTATGCAGAATATCTCATGATCTTTTTCACTACTGTCATGCTGATGCAATGTATGAGATTTTTTTATTTTTTTCATTTGTGCCATAATTAGTTGATCCTTTTGTCTTTTTCATTTTTTTATTTTTTTTATTTTTCAATTTTTTGCTTTTTTTTTTATTTTTTTTTTGTATGATGTCCCATTTAAAGATGAATCGAAAAAAAAAATTAAAGCAAATCATAAAGTTTAAACTTTTTATTACTAATAAAAGTCCTATCATGAGTACATTAGAGGATAAGTGTAACAACTCACATCTACCCTAGGAGTTTTTGTGACAAATTATTTGAATTTAGGGTTATTGTGACAAATTGTGTGATTTTATGAAAATTCATGTGTGATGTGATTTATGAGTATGTGGCATATTAAATTAATTTTAATGTGCCTAATATGAATTATTATTATGAAATAAATGATTTGAATAAAATGCATTCTCATAAAATAATTTATTTTTTATAAAATGAATTTTCATATAAAAAGACGATTTTTAAGCATAAAATAATTTTATTAGTATTTTTAAAATATTTTAAATAAATGTTTTTGGGAAAATTTTAATGAAAATAATAAGAAAAATATTTTATTTTTAATTACCTATAATCAGCCCTAAATTAATTAAAAAGCCCAACTACCCAAAAGCCCACTACACTAAAACACTCCTAACCTAGCTCATTAAGGGCAAACTTGGAAATTGCACCCCAAACCCTAATATATAATGAAAATTTCAGCCAGCACTCTTATTCCAGTAGCCATCACTCCATTTTTCTATATTTTGGCAGAAAAATTATCTCAAAATATTTCTCTCAACTGAAATTAAGAAAATATCTTTCAGTTTTGCGATTTCTTGACCGTAATCGTAAGTTTTTCTTCTCTTTCAAATTCTAAACTGATTTCTATGAAATAAATTATGAAAAAATTATTTTAAACTGGTTGATTACTGATTTTTACTGATTTAATTCTGTTTTGGTGAGTTTTTGGGAGAGAAAATCTAATTTCTACCGAAAACAAAAATCTTTCCTCAAGATTTCTCCAAAGGTGAATTCTATTACTTAAAATCACAATTTTTATGCATAAACATCACTAGAGGGGGCCGATTTGTGCATTATTGTTTTTTAAACTAATTTTTGATTTGTTTGGATGAAAAATATTGGATCAAATAATATTTCTGCATATTTCTGTGATGACCAAAAAGTTTCAAAAAATAAAGAAATTCAAGGTTTTTGTGCTAGAACTTAGAAGTTAGAAAATTCTATTATTATTTCAAAATGTGGCTGCCGATTTGTATATGATTGGATTGTAAACTGATATTTGTTTTGTTTGGATGAGAAAGAATGATTTAAATCATGTGTTTGTATATTACTGTAATGAGCGGAAAGCGCGAAAACTCATGATTTTCACCCTAAGCCTTGAAACTTGGAATTTTCTTGCATAATTACTATCAATGGCTGCCGAATCATGTATGGACATGTTATAAACTGATATTTGCTATGATTGAATGAAAAATAATAGTTTAAACAACTTGTTTATATATTTCTGAAATGACCGAAAAATACCGAAAACAAGAAAACTCATGGTTTTGTACTCTATAATTCAAAAGTTGAATTTTTATGTATGAACAACACCAAGTGTGGCTGATTTATATGAATTAAAATTCTAAAATGATTTTTGTTGTGTTTACATGAAAAATCTTGGTTCAAACCATGTTTTTACATATTTCTGAAATAGACGGAAAGTGCAAAAAGAAAGAAAATTTAATTTTCCTTTGGTGATGCATTCGGCCTACCTTAATATTCTTGTCCCAATGTTTATAATTTTTATGTGATGTGTTTTGATGATTATTGACATGTATGTATGTATAAGAATTGATAAAATTTCATGTTAGTTGAAGGTATGACCTTAGATAAGCTTAAAGGCATTTTGGTATACTTAAGGTATACTTAGGATATCTTAACCTTATATTGTGATTAGAATGCAAATATGATTGAAAAATATGGAACTAGATGTTATGATGACTTGATAATAAATACATGGTTTTGAGTTGATGAAGTGACAATTGTATAAAAAGGATCATAAGAGTTAAGCATGACACTTGAAAGGTTAATTATTAAGTGACATGTATAGAAGCGTAAAGTGTATTAAGATGATTGTAAAAGTGAATGGATATTGAGGAAATAATATTGTGATGACCTTAGAAAGGTATTGACATGATTGTGATGTGTTTTCATGTGAGCCTATAAGGCCTAAGTATGCAAGACTTTTAAAGTCAATGTGTTATGTGCAACTGACAAGTACACCTATATGTGAACTCTAAGTGTATGTATATGCTATATGTGCATGGGATAGTTATGGGATAGGAACATCATGAATAAATAAATACTAAGTATTAAATTAAATATTATGTTAGAGTTTGAGGAGCTTTAAAAGTCCAAGGGCTACGTGAATTAGGAGCAAAGGAACTACAAGGTGAGTAAACATCGTATTCATTCTACAAGTGTGAGTAAATGCCATGTTCATGTTATAAGTGTGAACAACATTATGTTGTGTTATAAGAATGTGATATATTGTTATGTAAGCCTTTGCGATCTTTGAAACCCAAGTTCCTTTTATCCAAAAATTTAATTAAGTGACTTCTTTGTAAAACTTGGGTTGCCAAAGGGCATTTGGTCTAAAACTATTTCGTTTATCCAATGAGAATTTCTTGTGAATATCACCCTAACTTATATTCTTTTTGGAACTACACTATTCTTATATATTTTGTTCAAAACAATAAACTACTATTGGTATTGGGATACATGTTATTGATGGCTTAAATTTTATTGTTATATGTAATTACCATTAGCTCTTGGTACCTTTAACCCTTTTTATGCAAAAATCCTCGTACCGATGTGAGTAATCATCGGCTATGTGCTCCTTGTGCTGATGCGAGTAATCATCGGCTATGTGATCCTCGTACCGATGCGAGTAATTATCGACTATGTGTTCGAGTGATTATGGTAATAACCTTCACTCTATGTGTTATATGTTAGAGTGATTATGGCAATAGCCTTCACTCTATGTGTTCAAGTGATTATGGCAGTAGCCTTCACTCTATATGCTATAAGTGTGGTTTTTACGACCCTTTCTAAACTACAAACTATGAATCATGAACTATAAGTTATGAGCTATGAGCCCTTTCTAACGGATATGTATTATTGTATAATCCTTATTGTTTACTCATTGAGATCATCTATCTCACCCTTTTTCCTTGTATGATTCCAGATGAGCATTATGAGGAGGCAAGGTGATGGCTCAAGCATCCTATTTTGCTTGGGGAATTCCTTGTCCAAGAAAATTAGTCTAATATGTCATGAAGAGTTATCCTTAGACGCTCTGGGAATTTTCATATTTGGATGTTTATTTTGAAATGTTATGCTTCGAGGTTTTAATTGAATTCTAAATATTATTTTCTTATGGATTATGTTTAAAGTATATTTTAATTATGCTTCCGCAACTTAAGGTTTTCATTGAAAAAAAAAGGGTTTATTTAAGTTGATGTAAGAGGTTTTCAGTACGATCCTAGGCAGTATTTGTATAAGTATAAGTGGGTTCTACGGACGTGAGTGACCTTATGTCTCCCCATGTTCTAGGACCATCATGTCTCCAATTTGGGATGTGACAATAAGCCTAGAAGGCAAAATATAAACTCAGAAGGACAAGAACTGATAGACTCAAAAAGAAAAATTTAAGAGAAAAAAAGACTCAAAAAAGACTCAAACATATATTTAAAGGACTTGGATAGAGGGCACAACAGTGCTGACACTCTTATCAAAATAGTGGTTGTTGGATGAAGCTTGAGATGGTCGAGCGATCTTGGTGGTTCATAAAGGATTGATGGTGGTGCTAGACTTTGGGTCTGGGAGTAATGATGTCTCTGTTATCAATGAGGTCTTGAATTTTGTGCTTCAAAGCCCTGCCTGCATCGGTTTTGTGCCCTGGTCCTTGATGAAAGTCACAGTGCTTATTAGCATTATAACTCTTGGGCAAGGGGTTTGGAGGAGGTGTGGTTCTAAGGGCTTAACCAGATTAGCCTCTAAGGCTTTTTTGTAAACGATGCTGAGGGGCATGCCTAGCTCAGAGAAATTTCTCTTTGTTTCTAACTTCATTAGCTGGTGACAGGAGACAACATTTACCTCTCCCTCTTTTTGGGTGGTGTAGTTAGTGTTCTTGTGATACCTAAAGGATTCATCCTTAATTTGTCCTAATTGAATCAAATCCTCGATCTTAGTGGTGGTGGCAATAAGAGCTTTAAAGTTAGGGAGGTACCGAGTTTGCAGATGAGCCTGATATTGGCAGAGGAGGTTTTTGACAATGATGTCAATTTGTTCTACTTTAGATGGACGATTCACCATTTGAGCTGCTTTTGTCCTCTAATTTATAAGGAATGCGGTGAAGGATTCTCTTGGCCCTTGTTTGGTGGTTTCCAAATCTCGATGGGTGACATCCACCTCGATGTTATAGTGGTACTGCTTGACAAATGCATTACATATGTCATCCTAAGTCTTATTGCGATTATGGTCAAGATCTAATAACCACTTAATAGCAGCTCCAGTCAAGGACTATTGGAATAATTGAGCAAGGAGCTCATCGTCCACATTGAAAGGTCTCATGGCACCCACATACATCTTGAGATGAGTTTTGGGACATGTGGTGCCATTAAACTTGTCCATGACCAGCATTTTAAATTTTAATGGAACCCGTGCATTTGGGAAGAGAGCTAAAGAATTGACATCTATCATGTCTTCATGCTTTTTGACATTTTTTGAGTGTTCTCTTCATTGCCTCAATTTTCTCCATCAATTTCTTAGTTTTAGGAAAGCTAGAGAAATCTCCACTTTGAAAAGGATTCGTAATAAGAGAAGAAGTGGTTATGTTTAAGTCCACGGTAGGAGAGGTTGGAGTTTCAGGTGTTTTCCCTTTATCAGTAAGATCGATAATGGGAGGAGTAGGAGCAGGGGTATGGCTAGTCTTGACTTGGGTAGATGCAGGCTCAACACAAGTAGGAGGGAAATGACAGTGGCATTAGTCATTTCCTTGACCTCATTGATGATCGACTGGCATTGGGAGTTGAGGGCATCAGTAAAGGTGTCAGATTGGGCATTGAGAGTGTTGGTGAAAGTTTTAGCATGGGTATGAAGAGCGGTGGTTAGTGCAGCTTGAAAATTTTCCTCTTACTTATTGAGGAGCTTGGCAAAAAAGGTGCTTCTTGCTTCTTGGTCAAAGGGGCTAGAGGTGCTAGCCATCGGTATCTTTAAATAGAAAATAAATAGAATAAAAGAGTAAGAATACAGAATTATAAAGGAAAAAATGTCATGAATGTGAAGGTGTGTCGGGAAAAGGATTCCCTCCACATGGTTGGTTACCGGGTTCACATGTTGACAAGGTGAGTGTATAAAGTGTTTTGGGGTAACGGATCACCAGTTTGGGTCTTTGACATGTTTGAGGGTTTACTTTGTCAAGTTTCTCACATTATGTATGACTTGATGCATGCTGAAAAAGGTTTCATAAACATGCAAGAGTATTGATTATTATGGTACATGGAACGTAAGGTCAAAGGCTAGGACAACTATATGTACAAGGGTGAAAGGTGGTTTGATTTAAGGATCCCCGTCCTACTAGAGCATCGATATACCTAACCATATGTGAGGTAAGGAGCCTCACATGGGTCCAATAGTATTGATTGCTCATTATACCATAGAAATGATTAGGGATTCATCGCTGGGTAGAATGCTTTCGCTATCCCCCAACATACTCAAAGAGAGTTATCGAGCCAATGCTACTTGCCATCCAAAAGTTTTCCTAAAGCTAAGGCTTAGGCAAGGAGACTTTATTATGCAAAGTGATGCATAAAAGTCAAATTTTACTTAATGAGCTAAATGGAGATTATTTTGGAAAAATTTTTCCTTAACCAAATAGTAATCCTCTTATTTTCCTTTTTATTGAAAAAAGGTGGCAATCAATCCCCAATGAAGTCGCCAACTACGAGGCCTCGCCTGAGCACTGGCTAGGTCCGCAAGAGGGAACCGGGATGCTCATTTGGGTTTAGACTCACGATGAAACCCTCGAGTTCGGATTGATTGATTTTGAAAATGATTTTTGAGAGTCACCACCCTAATTTATTTTTAAATGGGAAAAATAAGGAAAAACCTAGTTGGCTCCAATTCATTAATTTTTAATTAATTTGCCCATTGATAAAATCACTAGCCATGAACTAGGTTGAGCTCGGGGACAAGGTTTTTGGATTTAAATAATCAAAATTTGGCTCTTTATTTTAATTTGACTTTGAAAAATTGATTTCATGAATGAAAAATATTATAAGATGATAATTATAAATAAGATGCATGAATATGACATGAGTGTAAGGAGAAAAATAAAATATCCACAAATTAAAAAGGGAAAAGAGATTGATAGAGATTTGGATTTAGATTTTAAACTTGCCTACGTACCCCACTAAATGGGGATCAAAACCCATGTAGTTCATTCCATGATTAAATGGAGGGATTTAGGAGTTGATCATATTGATTTTGGTTTGGGTGTTTTGAGAGTGAGGGAAAAAGGCTGATATCTTTGCTTTTGGTGGGCGGAGGGTTTTATCGCATCGAAGTTTTATTTTAACGGGGCCGGGTGATTGGATGGATTGGAAGATTAATTAATTAATTAAAATGATTAATTAACTAATTAATATGATGAAAAAGATGGATGGATTAATTAATTAATTTGGAGGAAGGGTGAATTAAGGAAAATGATTAATTTGATTTTGGAAAAAGGAATGATTTTTGAAAAAAGAGTGATTAATTAATTAATTAATTAAAAAGATTAATTAATTAATTAATTGAGTGATTAATTTTAAAAAAAGAGTTTTAGTTAATTAAAAAGATTAATTAACTTGGTTAGGGTGAGTTAATTAATTAATTAAAAAGATTAATTAATTAATTAGAGAGTGATTGGAGGGAGAAGAAGAGAGGAATTTGAGGATAGCAATCTACTCAAATTCAAGGGGTGTGTAGAAATGAAGAAATGGGGGGCCTATTTATAGGTAAATGGGGTTGAGGGTAGTTTAGGTATTGAAAATGTGAAAAGACGATGAAGGGTAAGGATAGAAAGGGATGAAAATTGGACTGGAAGGGGTAAAAGGGTCATTTTCTGCGTAGGTGGGGCCCACAGGTGGTCAGAAGGTTGTGAACCTAGTGCGGCAATGTGGCTACGCGTCAGGTTATGGCGGCATGCCACAAAGAGCGCATGTAGCACCACACAATTTTGACGCAGCACCGCACACCTACTGTGCGACATGCCATGTGGCGTTGGCATATTTTTTGAGATTTTTTTTTTAGAGATTGGTTGTTGGTTTGGGATATTTGGTTGTTAGTGAGACCATCGTAACAGCTCCGCGTAGAGCATTAAACTTAGCAGGTGCTAAGGTTGCGATTAGATGATGAGGGTGTAAAATTAAGGGTTCACATCAGCTAATGGAAGAAATAGAGAGATTAATCAAGCAAGGATATTTGAGGAACTTTATGAAAAATAATGATGGCAATTGATCAAGCGAAAACAAGGATAAAGGGAAGCAAGCAGTGAATGATGGCTCAGTAGGGGTAATCAACTATTTGACTGGGGGACCTGATAAACGAACAAGCTACAATTAGTTCAAAACTCCCTAAAGAAACAAAGAAGCTCCTAATTTTTTTTTTTATTTTTTATGTAATGGAGGCAAAGAATTAGCTCACACAAAAGAATGAAAGTAGCTTATAGTACTCCCACTCAAACCCCTTGATCATACATGTTGTGGTTGTGAATTTCCTAATAAGGATGATCTTAGTCAATGATGGCAATTTGGTTAATCTCCTTACCCCTAATGCATATACCAAAATGGAGATAAGAGAATATGAGCTATAAGACATGAGAACACCAATTGGCATATTGGATGGAACAAAAGTGTCATCTGTAGGAATAGCCAAATTACCCATTAATATGGGTACAACCTTAGAAAGTGTCACTACTATGGCAATTTTGTGGTAGTCAAGCTACTTTTGGTGTATAATATTCTGATTCAAAGGCCTCTCCTCTATGATTTAGATGTAATGACCAACATCAGGCATTAAAGAATGACAGTCTCTAAGCCTAAGGGAGGAGAAGTTCATATATATAGGGTACAAGAGAGAGGTGAACCTAAAAAGAAAAAACATAAGAAAGTAACATCCCCTTAAATAGAAGAAGTAGCATTGATTGATGCAACAATCCAAATTTCTGAGTAGCGAATTGGGCTTGTTGAGAAATTGGAGAAACTACCAATAGGAAGAAAAGATTATGAGAATTTTCTATTAGTAAATGCTTTGCTCAAAGAAGAATAGAAAGCCCAAGTGCACCAATTCTTAATATCAAATTAATCTAGCTTTGTGTGGTCCTCAACTAATATGAAGGGTATCAGTCCTGATATCCTGACTCATGAACTCAAAGTGGACCTTACATTCAAGCCAGTCAAATAGAAAAAGAGGTGCTTTGGACTTGAAGGACAAGCAACTATAGACAACGAGGTGGACAAATTAATGGAAGCTAGGTTTAGAAGAGAGGTACAATACCCAGACTGGCTTGCCAATAGGGTATTAGTGAAAAAAACAAACAGATTGTATAGGATGTGTGTGGATTTCAATGACCTAAATAAGGCTTGCCCCAAAGATTCTTGCCCCTTCCCTTTGATTGATAAACTGGTAGATTCAACTGCATGATATAATATTTATCCTCGCTGGAAGCGAAGCAAGGATACCACCAAATTTACATGCACTTTGATGACGAGGAAATGATTGCTTTCATAATTAAGAGAGGAATATACTGTTACATCTCCATGCCTTTTGTGTTAAAAAATACTAGAGCAATATACCAGAGGTTGGTCAATAAAATGTTCAAAGAATATCTTGGCCAAAACTTAGAGGCATATGTAGATGACATGATTGTTAAGAGAAAAAGCTTTGAAAATCACTTAAAGGATCTAGCAGAGGTGCTACGAGTAATGAATGAATATGGAATGAAGCTGAATCCTGAAAAACGCACCTTCTTCATTCAAGGAGGCAAATTCTTAGGGTGAATGGTGAGTGAAAAGGGGATTGAATCAAACCTGGACAAAGTAAAAGTGATCTTAGACATGACTACACCTCACAATATCAAAGAAATACATAAACTCACTAGCAAAATTATAGCTTTAAATAGATTCTTATCAAGATCTGCTGAAAAATATCTCCCTTTTTCAAAAAATTAAGAAAGACAGCCACTTTTGAATAGACTGAGGACTGCCATCAAGCCTTTGACAAACTAAAAGCATATCTTAGTGTGGAGTAGGTCCTAAGTCGCCCATTGCCTAGAGAAAAAAGAATTCATTTACCTATCAGCCTCGCAATAGGCAGTGAGCTTAGTCCTCATTAGAGAGGAAGGAAACACACAAAGACTAATATGCTATTTTTCGCAAGGTACTGTATAGTGCCAAACTGAACTACCTTTCTATTGAAAAAATAGCTTATGCCTTAGTGCTATCTACGAGAAAGATCAAAGTCTACCTGCAAGCTCATCAAGAAGTGGTGGTAACCAATTAGCCCTTGTAAAAAATATTACACATAATAGAGACATAAGGTTGAATGTTGTGCTGGTCGATAGAATAGGGATAATACAGCCTCTAATACAAACCCAAATCAATAATTAAGGCATAAGCCCTCGTTGATTTCATATCAGAATGCTCATTTGACTATCAAGAACAAAATAAGGAAGACAGCTTGACAATATAAAAAGTGATGACAAAAGAGCAAGCTAGAAATAAAGTATCATTTGGGTTAAAAAAAAAAAGATTTATGGGCCTCACCCGAATACCAGTCCAATCCGTTGAAAGGGATCAAAATGCTTATTTGTGTTTGAACTCACAATGGAACCCTCGGGTTTAGATTGATTAATTTTGAAGAGTTGTTAGAGTTGCCACCTTAATTTTATTTTTATTTGGAAAAAGGTTAAGATAAAAATCCAATTAAGTGACTCCAATTTTACCGCAAGAGAACAAGTGCACTAGTCTTTGATTACTAAAGAGGATTCAAGGACTAGATTTTAAGTTTATTTAGAAAAAGATTAGTTTGAAAAATTTAATACAAAGTGACTAAAATTGATTTAATGAACAATTTATATAATGCATGAACAGTTTAATTAATGCATGACATTCATTCATTCAATAATATAATAATTAAGGGAATAAGAAAGTAAAAGGAAAATATTAAATTTGCAATGAAAACACAAAATAGAAGATACTTTCTCTAGCCCTTATAGGTTCTAGGAAAGTCACACATTCCTCAAACTAAATCCTAAAGTAATGTAACAAAGAAAAGAACACAAAACAAATCCTAGTCTAGAATATATGAAGAAGGTGAGGGGGGGAAGATTGTTGTTTATTTTAGTTGGATTTAATGCTTGGAACAAGCATGCCCGTGTATCCCTTTGAATGGGAATCAAAATCCACGTAGTTTGCTTTTCTTGCAAAAGGGGTTTGTTTAGTCTTAGCTTTTTATCATGTTTCAATTGATTGATTGATTAAAAGAGGGTTGAGTTGATCGATTTTAATTGATTACTAAGCAGAGTTAATTAAGCAAATTTTAATTAATTAGCTTTACAAACCAAACATTAGGCAAAGAACTTTAGAACAAGAATCCCAATGAGGGAAACTAAAATGAAATGGATAAATAAATAAATAAATAAATAAATAAATAAAGAAAAGGAAAAGTAAAGGGAAAGGAAACCTACCTTGAATGGCAGGCGATGACAAGTCTCGGACGGTGGGCGGCAGCTTGCCTCAGACATGGGCAATAGCTTGCCCTAAATGGTGGGAAACTTTTGACTTGAAGGGTCGACTCAAAAAGTCGCAACCCAACTTGCTTTGCAAAGGAAAGAGTAATAGAAAAGAATAAATAAAAGAAAATTTTAAACTAAAAATCTTGTTCCTTGACGAACCAAGCTTGTGGAGATGGTTTGCTTAATGCAAAGGCTAATCAAGCAAGCCAAAAAGATGTGAAAAATTGAGTTAGGGACCTATATTTATAGTAGAAAAGTTGGGGGAAGAGTTTGTAATTTTTGATATGGGATAGGTGCAAAAAATGAAGAAAAATCAGAAAAGATGGAAAATTGAGTCTGCTGCTAGCCTAATTTCGCAATATTAGCCTGATTTCACCCATTTCTTATCCAGTTTTTGTGATTCCAATTGCATTGTGTTTATTATTCAATCCTAGATGATCTAAAGGTGGTTTAGAGGTCAAAGGGATAGGTTTTGATTCCCAGAGCTCGATTCCTTGATTTTTCCATTTTGGCCATTTTTTTTTGGCAATTTTAGCTTTTGGGGTCTATTTACCGAGCTTAAGTGACTCTAAGGTCCAAATGCAAACTAGAGTACAAAATTAAGGATTCATAGTTACTCTCTCATCAAAATTGGCTTGATAGAAAGGCAATTTTGATGATAGTGAACTAGGAATGAGGGATGGAAAAAATGAACCAAAGGGATGTTTAAGTCAGGATTTAGACATATTTAGGTGAAAGGTATGGTTGATTTTTAGGGGTAAAAAGTAGGTGGAAAAAGGAACCACATGGATACTTAGGTGATCGTTACTAGATATTTATGGGTGAAGTTACAAAAAGATTTTGATAAAAAGGCAGAAATAGGAACTACAAGGATGTCTAGGTAATTGTTACTAGACATTTATAGGTAAAGTTTCGAAAAGATTTTGATAAAGGGACAAAAATAGGACCATAGGGATGCCTAGGTGATCTTTACTAGATATTTATTGGTGGAATAATCCTAAGGCTATGCAAAGTTTGAAGGAGAAACCTAACCCTATGCTAGATTGATGACTCTAAGGTTATCCTAGGTTGGTCTGAAAAGTTTGAAAGAGAAACCTAATCATATGCTAGGTTGATGATCCTAAGGCTATTATATGATGGTTTAATTAAAAGAGATACCTAATTCAATGAGACTTACCACATCTAATATGAAAAAATTTACCATCAAGATTGGGTTGACAAATTTGTTGAAGTTCATTAATTAAAGTAGCATTTGTAGATGCATTATTAAAAAAATTTGAAAATTTTTTAAAATCAAACTATATTATTGTAAAATATTTTTACTTTTCTAAGAATATTATCAATGGCATGATGATCATCAAAAACACAAAAAGTAATAACTCTTGTGCAATTGCTATTTATCATCAATTCGATGACATGTTATGCCCATGTAAGAATGCATTTGCCAATCATCACTCCAAATATCACTACAAATTGAAACATGTCCATTTAAATTTAAAAATAATTGATGTAATTTTTTTCCTTTTTATATAAAGTAAAAAGAGCACATTTCAAAGTGTTTTTAAATAAATGTTTAGCACTAGGATTTAAAGCATTTTGACAATAATTGATAAAAAAAACTGCTTGTTCACCAAAACTAAAAGCTAAATGTTCAACACTAATCCTAGCTAATTCTTCTTTATTTTTTTCATCCGAATATCTAAATAATTGAGAAGAAAATTGAGATTTTGTGTACCCAAAAATTTGAGTTTGTTTCTTTTGAACTCCAATTTAGGTAAGATGCTTCTGTTGCAAATGTCTTCTAAATGTCCCATATCCCCCTCCAATTTTATGTTTCTAGACTTGCCCACAATAATTGTAAACTATTTCATGGGAGCAATTAGATTTTTGCTTCTTCTTAAAATACACTTCGAAAATATCAGATTGAGATTGACTTGTTTGTTGCATATTTGTTTCTTTCATCCCAACTTCTTGACTTTCTTAAGGTGGAACATCTTCTTCCAAAATGATCCATCAAATTATTTAGATCAACAATTATAGGTTGAAATTTACCACAAAATTTACCACTACTACTTGCCATTTTTTTTTATTAAAAATGGTATAATATAACAATAATGTGAATAAAAGAAATAAAATGCAATAATGTGAAAAAATAATTTAATGTGAATAAAAGAAATAAAAATGAAATAATGTGAAAAAAGATTAATGTGAATAAAAAGAAAAAAATGAAATAATGTTAAAAAAATAATGTGAGTAAAAAAAATGAAATAATGTGAAAAAAAATTTAATGTGAAGAAATTTTTTTTTGTGAATAATAATATGAATAAATAAATAATATAAATGAAAGAAATAATGTGAATAAAATAACGTTTATGAATAAAAAAATATTATGATTTATGAATATTAGAAGTAATTAGAAATTGAATTAGAGTAAGAGTAGATAATAATTTTTGTGTGAAAAATGAAATAGGAAATGTGGTATTTATAGAAAAATTTTAAATTTTTTATTTCCAAAATGCCCAAAAAACTAATTGTTATGTAGTTATTATTGGGGGTGAATTATACCTATTTTCCCTGAATTAATGCTTCTGTTCCACTATTGTCCCTATACTTCGTTTTGTAGCAATAAAATCCCTCACTTCAATTTAATTACAACAATTATTCCTGAGATAGTTTTCTAGCTATTAATACGTCGGAAAACTGACATGTCATTTGATTACCAATTTTAAATTTTTTCACCATTCTCAATGCATCCACATCATACTCCACCTACTACCACCATCTTTGACTTAACCTACCAACCACTACCATCTTCATCTTCATATCTTTATCTTTTCTCTCACATTTCTCTTCTCCATTTGCACCCATAAATCCAACAATTTTCATCACCAAAAAATTAGCAAAATTAGAAATGCAAATTATTCAATTCAAGGAAGCCTCAACTTAACAAATTAAGCCTCTTCTTCACCAAATCTTTGAAGAAAATAAACAAAATAGGTCAACAATCAAAACAAAAAAGCAAAAAGCAAAAAGAAAAATAAAAAAACACATAAATGGAAAAACCCATATTCGGAGATAGAAAAATAGAGAGAGAAAATGCAACTTTTGTTGCTATTTGGCTATCTAGGTCATTGGAAGACAATGCCACTTATACTAGAAGGTGGCCTGGCCAATGCCATCAAATTTGTCATTATCAGTGGCCGAATAACTTCACATGCACAGCCTAAGACCACCACAAGCAAAGAACTTCTAAGGCCATTTTTGGCCAACTCCAATGTTGGTTTTTGACGAAACCACTACCGCTAAGACTAGTTCTTCCACAACAATGTTTTGATGTATGCCAATTACTTAAAACTTTACTAAAAATACGTAAATTCACAGATGCAAAGCTTTGGTGAGAAAGAAATGGGGAAGAGAGAGAATGGAGAGAGAGATGAGAGTGATATTGTTGTTGGGTTTTGAAGCTTTAATGGTAGCTGCTATTTATAATGATGGGTAATGAGCAGTGAGTTTTAAAAGAGAAAGAGATGAAAATTATGAAGAAGAAAGAGATGAGTTTGGATTTTTTGTAAGATTTGGCAAAATTATTGGATTTTGAAAAGTAAAATTGGATTTTGGTGGATTAGTTTCAAAATTTGAAATGGGTTTTGGAAATGAAATTGGTGAAATGGTGTTTTTTTTTATGGATTTTTTTGGTAATGAAAATGGTTAGATTTATGCATTCAAATGGAGAAGAGAACTGAGAGAGAAATGGGGAAGAGAGAGAATGGAGAGAGAGAGAATAGGGTGGAGTATGATGTCGCTATGTTGGGAAAGGTGAAAATATTTAAAATTGGTAATTAGGATGCCAAGTTGGTTTTCAAGCAAGTTAATATCTGAAAAATTGTCTCAGGGACAATCATTGCAATCAAATTAAAGTTAAGGGATTTTATTGTTACAAATTGAAGTTTAGAGACAACGATGGAATAAGAGTATAAGTTTAGGGACAATGGACGCAATTTACCCATTATTATTGAGTATATTTATGTAATTTCATTTAATTACTTTGCTTAAGAAAAAAGAGAGAGAGAGAGAGAGAGAGAGAGAGTGAGAAGTGACCATTGAATGAATGGTCACTTTTTTTACTATTGCACTTGCACATTGGTGCATTTTGAAATAGCCCTACAAACACAACCACTGACATATAGCCCCACACACATATACTGTCACACACAACACAACAAGCATAGCCCAGTTCTAAATAGGACTCACCGATTTCTGTACCAAAACTGATGGTTCTAGTTCCATAAAATGAGAAACTAGACCAGAATCGGTCTCTCTAAGGTTTAGGGCCAGTTCGAGTATGATTCTAGGTTTGATAGATTTTGGGTCGGCTTCGAACCAGGTCGATTTTGATTTTGATCTGGCCTAGGGCCTAGGCTACTTATTCATAGCAAAGAAACGTATTTACTGCCATATGCCAATGCCTCTTGGCCTGAAGATTTTTGGAGCTACATATCAATGCCTAGTCAACAAGATGTTCAAAGAACAATTGGGCAAAAATCTTGAGGCATATGTGGACGATATGATAGTAAAAAGAAAGAGTTTCAAAGACCACCTCTATGATTTATGAAGCTCAATTCTAAGAAATGTGCTTTCTTCATCCAATGAGGTATGTTTCTTGGCTGCATAGTGAGAGAGAAAGGATAAAACTCAATCCAGATAAGGTGAAGGCTATATTGGACATGACCGCTATGAGGAATGTTAAAGAAGTGTAGAGAATAACAAGCAAATAGCTTCATTAAATAGATTTATATCCAAGTTAGCAGAAAAAATATCTCCCTTTCATTAAGAAGTTGAGAAAATCTCAAACCTTTGAATGGATATATGAGTGTTAAGCTGCTTTTGAATAGATGAAAGCATTCTTTCGGAGCATATTCTAAGTAGACCCTAGCTAGGTGAAGAAGTCTTGATTTACTTATCTGCTTTTGTTGGGCAAAATTTGCAAGTATATAGAGTTCACAAGTAATATATGATGAGTAGAGTTATCGTTCCCACAAGGACTATTGTTTATCCACTTATCTAATTTTCTTTCTTTTATTTAAGGCTTAAATAAAATAATTTATTCAAATTACACTAAGAGATAAATTTTAATTCCTAAATTCTAATTCCAAAACTAAATAAGAACGCAATATTTTACAAAAAGAAATAATAATGATAATTGAATTATTAGGAATCAATACTTATCCATACTCAATCAATCAATTACCTATAAGAACTAAGTCATGATATGATCCAGGTTATCTAATTACATCGATTAAACTCTCTCGATATTTAATCAATTAAAACACAATTCAAGCAATTACAAATAATTCAATCAAATCTCATATAATTAAATTATTCCTTAATTAATCAAATATGGCTTTAAGCAACAAAGGATATCTAATCATCAATTATAATCTCTTATAAATTAGCAATCAAACAAGTATTTATAGGTCTAGTATATCACTATCTCTCAATGCATAACACAACACAAATCATAATTTTGTTGGCTAAACAAAACTAAGCATGAAGCATAATAGATGCCACATATCATATAAACTTAGATTTCATAGATAATTAAATGAAATTTTGCTTCAAAAAATTGATTCCTAACTATAAATCTAGTTAGACATGATTTGAGCAATCACAAAGCATAAAGAAGAAGAAAAAGCCATAAAAAAAAAGGAAAAATAAGAAGGAAAGATCTCTCAATCTTTAATCATGTAATCTTTAATTCTTGAATTCCTCTCAACTCAATTCTCCTTCAAAATCTCTCTAAGGCTCTCCTTCTATTCCTACAGTTGCTTCCTTATCTTCCTTTTCATAGAGATTAATAGCCTTCTCTTATTTATTAGACAAAAAGTTTTGTTTTAGGGTTAAAAATTAGAATAGAAATTGCCAGCTATAAGTCTTTTGTGTGCTCGCTACAAGCCCGTTGCAGATGCCATAGGTTTTACTTTCCAGTTTAGCACCTTCCCATAGCCATACGACTATGACCACCTCCAACTTCCTTTCCTACTTCTTATATGCTTTCCAATTCAAATAAAACCTATAAGAATCTCACAAACTTTCCTCAAATTCTATAAAATATGGTATATCATAATGAAATGACCCTAAAAACAATTCAAAATTCATGAATTTACTACTTAATTTTATTTAATAATGTATGTAAAACTAGGGCGCATTAGCTTTGGACCAAGCAATTAGCTCAGTATTGATCAAGAAAGAAGGGTCGATTCAAAAGTCCATCTATTATTTAAGCAAAGTCCATCAAGGAGTAGAGTTGAATTATTTGCTAATAGAAAAGTTGCCGTATGCCCCATTACTTCCGATAGGAAGTATAAGGTGAACCTACAAGCTCATCAAGGAGTGTGAGACTTCGCCCAAGCACCAGTATGATCTACTAAGAGGGGATCAAAATACTCACTCAGGTTCTAACTTCTAGTTAGAGCCTTCAAAGTCTGATAGGTTGATTTTGAAAATGATTTGAGAGTCACCACCTTAATTTTGTTTATTTGGGAAAATATTAAGGAAAAACCTAAAATTGACTCCAATTCATTAATGTTTAATTAATTTACCTAAGGATAAAATCACTAGTCTTTGAAACCAAAAAGATTAGGGGACTGGGCTTTTGGTTTTAAATAATCTAAATTTGGCTCCTAAATTTAATTTGACTTAAAAATTGATTTCATAAATGACAATTATAAGATAACAATTAATAATGCATGATTATAGCATAATTATGAATGTAAACAAAAAAGTAAATGGCAAATAAATAACATCCATATGCAAAGAAGAGTATTTCATCTAACTCTTAAGGGTACTAAAGAAATCATAGAATCACCCTTTTACTCCAAAATATCTAATTACATTAATTAAATAATGAGATGCCTTCTCTAACCCTTATGAGTTTTAGGAAAACCACTAATTCTCTTACAAAACAAGAATATAAGAATTTACATTGAAAGGAAATAAAAGTGAAAGGGGAAGTGATTAGGATTTGGATTTTCGACTAAGATTTAGATCCCAAACGTGCCTACGTACGCCTTTGAATGGGGATTAAAAACCATGTAGTTTGCTCGATGATAAAGTGGAAAGATTTTAGAGGTTGGTTAGATTGACTTGATTTAGTTTGGGGGTTTTACAAGTAAGAGGAAAGGGTTGTACCTTCTTTTGTGGTGGGCAGAGAGTCTTATCGGACTGAAGTTTCATATTATTGATACCGGATTTTAAGGATCCTAGTTGATGGAAAGTTGGATCAATTGATGGATTAATTAATTAATAAGATTAATTAATTATTTAAAGTAATTAGGTGGATCGATTAATTATTTGGATTGGATTGACTGATTAAAAAAGAATTAACTAATTAAAAAAGATTAATTCATTAATTTGGTTAGCAGCTGGATTAACTAATTAATTAATTAATTAAGAATATGATTGATTGGCAGAAGAGAGAGAAAGAGTAAGTAGATAGCAATCTATAAATGCTCAAAGGGTGGTTTGTAATGAAAATGGATAAGATATTTATAGGCAAAGGGTGAAAGGGGTAGTTTGACTATTAGAAAAGTGGAAAGACCTAAAAGGTAGGGCTAAAAATGTTGAAAATCAATCTAGAGGGGCATTTTTAGAATTTTGGCACCCAAGGGGGGGGGACAATCGCTGGCTCGCATGGCCTCTGTGTGGCATTGCACAGCCATGCCACAACTCATCACAGGTGGCTCCTATAGTGGACACGTGATGGCATACCCTTTTTTACCTTTTAGAGATTGATATTGGTTCGTGATGGAAAATTAAGTGTCCATATAGTAATGTACTTGAAGGCCTATTTTTCTTTCAAGGGTGCTGCCCCTGAACCCCTTACTAACTGGCTAGTAGGACCATCGTACCAGCTCTGTATAGTGCATTAAATTTAGCCGGTGTCAAGCTACGGCCAAATCATGAAGATGCAAGTTAAAGGTTCATAAGGTGTAGTAGTCACAGACCAACTTTTACAAAAGGTGTTGCACAGGCTAGAGACTCTAGGAGAATGTTATATTTGTCAATGGAACTTGAGCAATATGGATTGTAGTATAGACCAAGATCAACAATTAAAGCCTAAGCATTGGCAAATTTAATCTCTGAGTGTTCTTTTGATCCTGAGCAGAAACTAAAAGAGGAAAGTCCTAAGAAGACGAGCGAAGCAAATCGGTCACCACTAGAATTTGAACTTAGTTAGGAATTATTTGTAGATGGAATGAGCAGTAATAAAGGTAGTGGTATAGGCCTTATACTGAAGAGTGTTCAAGGGTTCATGCTAGAATATGCCTTGGGCTAGATTTCAAAGCTGCAAATAATATTGCTAAATGTGAGGTAATGATCCAAGGCATCCTCTTCACAAATTGATTTTGCCTAAAAAGATTAAAGGTGTATAGCAATTCCCAACTAGAAGTAGAATATATATAATAGGAGTTCAAAGCTAAAAAAAGTGAACATGGCCAAATACTTGCAAAAGACGAAGGCCATCATTTAGAAGATGAAGGACAAGGGTAAAGCTATAGTTTCAGAAGATCCTGTTGTAAAGTTAATAGCCTCAGCAAACTGATAGCCACCCATCTTGTAAAACTCCTCTAGAGGATATTTGTTAGGACTCATACTTTTTGAAGCACTCAAGAAAGAGATGAGGTAATAGAGATATATGACGAACCATGTTAGCTAGATCTAATTAAGGACTACTTAGAAAAGGGCAAACCACTTGAGGATGTAAAAGAAGCTAAGAAGATTAAGCAACAAAGTGCCCACTTTTCCTTACATACTGGAATTTTATACAAGTGGGCCTACTATCTTCTTTGGCTAAGATGTCTAAGGCTAAGCAAAGTTGAGTATGCCCTAAAAGAGATCCATGAGGGCTCATGTGGAATGCATATTAGGGAAAAAGTGTTAGCAACAAAGATAATCAGGCAAGTATACTATTGGCCTAGAATGAAGAACGATGTAATGGCCTTCATCAGGAAATTCCCCTCATGCCAGAAGTTCAAAAATAGCAAGTATGTCCAAGCAATAAAATAAATACCTATGTCAAGTCCATGGCCCTTCACCAAGTAAGGATGGATACAGTGAGACCTTTTTCCATAGCTTCAAGATAGAGCAAGTTTCTCTTAATAGTAATGGAATACTTTGCCAAGTGGGTTGAAGTAGAAGTGCTGGCCACCATCACAGCTAACAAAATTATTAACTTTTTATGGAGAAATGTTACATATAGCTTCAACATTCCATATTAACTCATCAGCAACAATGGGAAATAGTTTGACAATGCCAAAGTACGAGCGTTTTGCTCAAGCCTCCAAATCAGGAAAAACTTCTCATTTCCAAATAAGGAAAAACTTCTCATCTATTTCCTATCCATAAATAAATGGCCAGATAGAGGTGACCAATCAAACAATCCTACAAGGGCAAAAGCAAAGACTAGATAGATATGGCTTAAACTAGGTAAATGAGTTACACCATGTCTTGTAAGCATACAAAATAACTCTAAGGCACCCAACCAAAGAAATACCCTTCAGCTTTACTTACGGCATAAAAGCTATAATCCCTATTGGCATAGGCCTATCCAATGGCATACTTAATTACTATATAGATGAAGAGAATCACTAAGCCAAACAAATGGATTTGGATCTTTTTAAAGAACTCAGAGATATAATCAACATCTGAATGGTAGCTTATAAATTGCAAACTACTAATCATTTAACAGAAAATTCAAGAGCAGAATACTTAATTCTTGATAATATGAGCTTATCAATAATATGCCAATCATTTGTTCAAACCCTATATACTTCGATCATATGACCTTATCTCAGTTCTAATTCCTGATAAGCTTGATTCCTACTATAAATTTTTTCTAGTGAATCTTATCATCCTTGACCAAAGACTTCAATATTAAGAATAACTAGATATTATATTCCTTCCTTGTTTACCCAAGTTAATGGATTCTTTCTTAGAGATCACTTACCATTGTATATCATTAGTTAGGGCTTGTGAACAACATCAGTATGTAAATAGTAATAAATCCTAACCACCAATATGTTATATAATGTGTCACCTCAAGTCAAAGGACTATATGCATAATTATTATCTAGATGATGAAATGTTGATTAGTAGTAAAACCTCATGATTCATCATCTAATGTCATTGTTCAACTTATTCGTCCCTATGAGAGTTCACATGTTGTTATAATATCACATGTCTATAGCATGAGACTCAGTACCTTTATATCTATAAGTATCATATACTTATCATGGATGACAACATAAGTGATGGTCTTGTGGATTAATGATGCTAGTCAATAATCTTGTGACAATGAACAAATTTAAAGTATCTATACAAGAGTAATCTATCACATATATTCTTAACTCTTTGAGAATAGATCCTCTTATAGAATACTTAAGGAACATATATATATTCATTACAAAGGAATAAATTCATTTAAAGAACATATATAGTTTATTGCCAAGTAGGGATTATTTTTACTTTTATATAATATGTACATTGCTTTAGAGTATACATCTTTATCAATCTCCTACTTACACTAGAGCCAATCAATACAGTATCTAAGCCCTATCATCTCAAGATGAAAGTCTGCTTATTATTAACTCATCGCTTTAGTTAGTGGATATATTGTGTTATTAGCTAATGCTATTTTTTGCATAGCGATGTTGTCTCTCCCAATTATTTCTCTGATAATGTGATATCATCTTTCTATGTGTTTAGATTTCTAGTGAGACTTAAATTCCTATGCCTAAGCTATGGCTCCATTATTGTCACAGTAGAAAGGAACCAGCGACTAAATGGAAGGAACCACCCCTAGTTCTGTTATAAATTTCTAAATTTAAATAGCTTCTTTTGCAGCATCTAATGCAGTAATATACTATAGTTGACCCCTTTTACCTCTTTCAGCATATTGCTTCTCTATTTTATTTAAACATAAACCTAGAGATAGACTATAACATCTGATTTGAAGTCAAAATTTGTAAAACTGTCTACCCTCAAGTCACCTCCTCCTCTTCTTAAATACTTAAGGATAACTTTGACTATAGTCTAATTATTTAATCCTAGATTAGATTGGTATCTGTTAGTCAAACTAACAATATATGTGATATTCACCCTAGTACACAATATGGCATACATTAGGCTTCCAACTACAGAAGCATATGGAACTTTGGCCATATGTCACTTTCTTCAGTTGTCTTGGGACACATAGCCTTAAAAAGGTAGATACAATGCCTTATAGGTAACAATCATTTCTTGGAATCAAGCATCTTAAACTGTTTCAACATCCTTTCCAAGTACTGACTTTGAGAAAGTCCTATCATTCTTTTTGATTTATCTTTATACATATGAATACCAAAAATATAGATGGCTTCTCCTAAGTCTTTAGAGAAAGTTTGGGATAACCAGACTTCTACAATTGTAAGCATGCCAATGTCATTACCAATTAATAAAATATCATCCACATATAGTACAAGAAAAGTAAGCGCACTCCTATTAACCTTTTTGTACATACAATGTTCATCTTCATTCTTGATGAAATCATATGATTTGATTGCTTCATTAAGATTATGATTCCAACTTCTTAAAGCTTGCTTAAGGTCATATATGGACTTCTTAAGCTTACACACCTTGGAACCTTCCTTAGATTCAAAACCTTTAGGTTGTTATATGAATATATCTTCCTCAATGTACCTATCAAGGAAAGGGTTTTAAAATCCATTTGCCAAACCTCATAGTTATAATGTACAACTATTACTAATAGTATCCTAATGAATTTAAGCATGGCTAAAAGTGAGAAGGTTTCCTTATAGTCAACCTCTTGCCTTTAGCGAAACCCTTCACTGCAAGCCTAGCTTTAAACATCTCCATATTTTTGTTTGCACCAATCTTTCACTTAAAGATACGTTTATTCCCTATAGGTATGATATGCTCAAGTGGATTAATAATCTTCCAAACTTGGTTTACACACATGGAATCAACTTTAGATTTTATAGTATCTAGCCATTTTGAAAAACCTATATCTAATATAGCTTCCTCATAAGTAGTAAGATCATTACCATGATCAACTTCTTCATTAATGAACAAATCTTATACATTCTCATGAAGAAATTTGTATCTCTTTGGAGGATGACATACTCTACTAGATCTTTGGGGTATTTAAGTGGATATATTAGCAACTAGAATTAACTCATTATAGGATTGATCAAGATCCATTTGATAAATTTATTGGATCCTTTTAGATGACTTTTCATCTAAAATTATCTTCCTTCCTTTGCCACCTTCTTGAAGAAATTATTTCCCAAGAAATATGACATCTTTACTGACAACAATTATTTGTTTCATGGGAAGATAAAAGTAATACCCTAAACTGTTTTTAGGATATCCAATAAATCTACCTTTAATATATCTTTCCTCTAATTTATCTATCTTTAACTTTGTAATGTGATTTGGACACCCATAAATCTTAACATGTTTAAAACTTGGTTTTTTACTATATGGTATAGTAAAAAACCAAGTTTTAAACATGTTAAGATTTGGAGGTGTCCAACTCACGTTAAAAAGTTAAAGACAGATAAATTAAAGGAAAGATTTGGATGGAACTCTATTAGTGATGTAGCAAGTTGTCTATAGTGTGAATCCCATAAGGAGATAGGCATATTGGTATAGCTCATCATTAAATGCACCATATATAATAGGGTATGATTTCTCCTTTCAAACACACTAGTTAATTGTGGCAATCTAGGAGAAATTAATTATGATATTATGCCATTATTTTTAAGAAGTCTTTAAACTTAGAACTTAAGTATTCACCTTGTCGATTGAATCAAAAGATTTTAATACATTTCGCAACTGTTTTTCAACCTAATTCTTGAATTATTTGAACTTTTCAAATGATTCATGTTTATATTTCATCCAATAAACATAACCTAACATTGAAATGTCATCAGTAAATGTGATGAAATATAAATACCTTCCTCTAGCCATTTCTTTAAATAGGCCATATACATGACCATGTATGAGTTTCAAAATTTCTTTGGCTCTTTCACTTTGTCCTACAAAGGGTGACCTAGTTATTTTGCCTTGGATGCATGGTTTAAAATTTGGGATAGGTTCACGACCCACTGGGTCTAGGATCCCTATTTTCTCCAACTTTAAAATCCTATCTTCAACTATATGACCTATTCTAAGATGCCAAATTAATTTTGAATTAGAGTTAAGCTTTATGATGACATTAATATTACTTATGCTTGGAGTTATTTTGTCATTGCCATTATCCAAATAATAAAGACCATCAAGTATATAACCCATTCCAACAATTCTATTACCATAAAAGATTTTACGAATATATTTTTTTAAACAAGAGTTCATAACTCATACTGGTCATATTAGTTATAGAAATAATGTCCTTAAAAGCATTAGGTACATCAAAATGTCTTTTAATAACAAAACACGATCAAAAAGATCAACTGAAGTAGATCCAATAGTCTTTGCTACAATAATTGCTCTATTTCCTAACTTTAGGTTCACCTTTCTCTTCTTAAAGGTTCTAATACTTGTCATCATATGCATAGAAGCACAAATATGAGAACTTGCACTATTATCAAGTATCCAAGCCATAGATGAAATATTAGACACATTAGAGATGAAACATTTGAAAGACATACCTTCATAAGGCTTATCCTTCTTCTTATTCTTCTTCTTGCCCTTCAAGGTTTCCAAATACTTTGGAAAATTCCTTCTCCATGGTCAATCTCATCACAGTGGAAAACACTTTCTTTGTCTTCAAAATCTACCTTTATGGATTTTTCCTTGCTCACACTACCACTTAGCTTGAGTTGGGAAGTCTTTTTTTTATCCTTTTACTTCTTAGTCTTATTAGAAGAAGAGGCAATAAGAGCTACTTCTTTACCATTGCCTTTGAAGTTATTTTAGGTAGTCATAAGTATGTTATACAATTCTATAAAGGTGCATCCAATCTTATTCATGTGAAAGTTCACAATGAAATTAGAAAATGAGTCTGATATGGATTGAAGGATCAAATCTGTTTGAAGGTTAAAGTCCATGAAGAATTCTAAATTCTCCAATTACTCAATTAGCTAGGTCATCTTATGAACATGCGGTCCAACCTTCTCTCCCTTATACATTTTAGTTTGGAACAACTGCTTGGATATCTTATATCTAGCAGTCCCACTCTCTTCATCATACAACTTTTGTAGGTGAGTAAGAATATTCATAACCTCAAACATGTTCTCATGTTGCTTATCCAATTCTTTACCCATTAATCTCAATATTATTCACCTTATTTTTGTGTGATCCTCTTTCCACTTCTCTAAAGTGGCATATTCCTTAGGTGAGGCCTGTTCAAGTAAAGGTCCAGGAATCTTAGAATCAAGCACATATAAAAATTTTTCATAAGCAAAGACTAGATAAGGTTTCGCAACCAATCTATAAAGTTTGGTGTTATGAGTTTGTTATCACTAAGCATGCTCGCAATAGGTCAGAATGTGTTCATTTATTAGATTAACAAAAAAAAAATAATAAGATTAATTAGTCTATATGAAATGTAACCACCATATTGGTTTGGCCTTTAATCAAAATGATACTCTTACTAACTTGGTGAATCCTACACTTCCAAGTAGGAAACATAAATCCTATTAGGTGGATTTCTAGTCGGTGATTGAATCTTATAAAACTATCAAAGTCCCTCAGATACACATTGTCATAATTAGGATTTTGATATTTTACAAATGAACAACTTTTGTTCATCATAACTTTTTGTGAGGCTCGATCATTCCGACTCCTAATGCTTCCGAATTTAGATACCCTTTTTCGTTATTAGTCTTTCATATTAGTTAAGTTAACACCATTGGACCAACAAGTATAAAGATTTAAACATTATATGGTTTAGGTATGCATTGCCATTATTGACACATAATGTATCCTATACTTGTGACATCACATGCTTTACATTAACTTCATGGAAATGATTTCCATGAATCATTGCTCTAATAGAGAGACATGACTTAGTGTTTTGGTTGATAGATTTTTCATAGACTATTAATTATTAGGTGTATTCATTTTACATACATCTCATGCATCATATATATCTCATATATATCATAAAATGAACACATTATATAGGTATGATCATAGACTAATGGCCTAATTCCTAGCTATAAGGAATGGGTAAGGGGTTTAGGTTTATCAAATTACAAACATTCATAAGACTACAACTATTGAGTCTTCATACTCCCACTAGGCATCTCTATGGGTTGAGCCTCCTCTTGACTTTACATCTCTACATCTTTATATGTACATGGTTATCCTTGGCATACCAAGGCGAAATTACAAGCAAAAAGAGCTCAAAGGCTCAATGAACTGAATATACAACCTAAACTAGTAATTAACAATTAACTACAACCCTTTCATCTAATAAAAGAATATTACATGTCCATCATAAGAAACATATATTGTGTTTCTAGTCCATGATCATCCATTCATGCCTTTAAAACGCATAACATTAACATAACAATTAGATTTACTTATAAATATCATATATTCAAAATCCTTTCATTTGAAATCATATTTTAAGTTTCAACTTTTGTTTGAATTGA
This sequence comes from Reutealis trisperma, assembly GCA_947687605.1. Classification (NCBI taxonomy): domain Eukaryota; kingdom Viridiplantae; phylum Streptophyta; class Magnoliopsida; order Malpighiales; family Euphorbiaceae; genus Reutealis; species Reutealis trisperma. Next base: position 89,031 of record CANTUT010000607.1, read on the forward strand.
GAAATTTAGTCCAAAACACTTTTGGAACAACTAGGACACTATCTCATAGTATCTAGTCTCAGAATAGCAATTAAATGAGTGTTTAACAGTCTTAAATGTGTGTTCATCAATTTTAACATGCATTCAAAATAGTGAATGAGCATTCAATTTGCTTTTGCCTGAATGAATTTAATTCTTAGCAGAGATGAATGTGCATTCATGAAATATGAATGTGCTATCATTCATATGAACATGTATTCATTCATATGAACATGCATTCAAAATGCTATTGCCTACAAAAATTCAATCCATATAGACATGAATAAGCATTCATGCCTTTATGAATGCACAACTTTTGAGCCAAAATCCATTCTCAATCAAATCAAAAGCTCCAAAACAACACGTGTAATGTTTTACACTAAAATTGGGTGGCTATGATACCAGTTGAAAGGATATTGGCACCTACAAAGCAGAAGCATGATGGATGGGGCAAAATTTTTAAACATTTCAAAATTTTGCTTCAACAATTTGGTAAGTCCACTACCCATTCATTTCATTCCCCAGTTATATGCAAAACACATAGAAGAAAGGTAGAAGAAGAGAAAATATCATATACCTTAACTCCTTTGCTCCTTCTTTCCTTTAGCTCCCTAAGTGCGAATCCTCTAGCTTGTATATACCATGCTTCACCAAGCAAGATTTCTCTTAATTTTGTTGGAAGTGCTTGAACCTTCTCTCCTTTGTAGCCCAAATGTCCAAGCTCCTCTTCCAAGTCAAGGGATTAAGTATTCTTGTTGTTTTGGACTTCTAGCTTTACTATCACAATTAAAGAAATGAAAAAATATAAGAAGAATTGAGGAAATCTTTCTTTAAACTTTCTCTCTAGCACTCTTACTCTTCTTTTACATGAAATAGTAAATTCACTTAGTGGAAAAATTTGTATTCTTTACTAAGGTTGCAGATTTTCCTTCTCATTTTATGCTTATATAGCATCTCTCATCTTCCACCAATAAGTGGTGGTAGTTGAGATAGTGAGGAATAAAGATGAGTTATTTGTCTTGTCAATTCATCTTTGTCTTCCACTTTAATAGGATAAAATTTGTTGGTGGAAAATCTCTAACCCCCTAAAATTTCTTTTGTCCATAACTCATATGGATTTTAGTCCACATCTCATATGTTTTAGTTCTTGCAAAACTTCTATAGCTACTGCAATTGTGGAGGTTAAATTAATTTTTTGGATGTTGAATACAAAGTTAGTTCTTTTCTTCCAAATTAGCTAACATAACACAACCATATGTCTTAGAACTGCATCATCTCAATTGTAAAATGTTGCGCGATTTCTGCAAGTGCACAAGTCGTGAACAAGTAATACAGTAGTAAAATAGAGTGTCGATCTCACGAGGAAGGGTTGATAAGTATCAAAATTATTCAATATTCTATTATTTAGATTATCATATGAAGTCTTGAGATTTAACTTAAACTAAATCTTCATTATTATTGCACAGGTAACTAGAGTGTAAATAATTGAACTAATAAGATCACTCTAAGATAAATTTCCAGGTAAATGGGCGGGTCACAACGGTCCCACTTATGTTAGATAGAATATTATCGAGATAAGCAATTTAGTAGCACAATAATTCACTAAAATTATACCCGACAATAGAATAATTAATTATAAAATTTAAAAAACTAATTCAATGTATGTAAATTCTAAGATTTAGATTTCATCAAAAATTAATTATCTATGGTATTCTTATACTTTCTTGGTTGATTTAATTTTATTAGAATTAATTATTAGATTTTCCCTTAATTATGTGAAGTTCTCTCTCAAGATAAATCACAAGTATTCATGTTAACCTTATACCTACTCTCTTGATCACAAGCAATTAACATAAACCCGTTAAATTTTATAGAAATCCTTTTAACAATTTCAAAGGAGTGTTCTTATCTTTAAGCAACACGTACCCTAGGTCTAACATCTTAATGAATTAATATTATACTTCCACTCTTGCTACTTCACATAATATCTTTAAACAGGTAAATAGTGATCAAATATTCATAAGCATTAAATCTTAAAATAAAAGATTAATTCCAATAATCAAAACACTCAATCAAATAATCATAAAACACCATAAAATAATCAAGAGATTACATATAAATCCTAGAAATATAAATTTAGCTACTCATAATTAAAAAAACAAAAAAGAAACAATTAAATTAACAATTAACGTAATAACAAACATAATAATAACTTATAATTGAATTCAACAATAGAGTTTAGAAAGAACTTGTTTTGAGATACAATCTTTGATGAACTCAAGCTCCAAAAACTCCTCTTCTTGATCAAAATAGCAATAAAAGAAATATATTTTGAGAAAGCATATGAAAATCTCTCTACATCTATTTTTTTTTTTTTTGCTACTTTGAATTGTGATTTGGAGAAGGGAGGTAATGCCTTTTTATAGGCAAATTCCACCTTCTTTTTCAAGCATATTGCATCATTGACTACATCCTTATTTTAATGACATCATCACCTGCATCATTTATTTCATGACATCATTGTTTACATCATTTATAAAATGATATCATCGCTTTCATCATTTATAAAATGACATCATCGCCTGCATCATTTATAAAATGACATCATCACCTGCGTCATTTATAAAATGATATCATTTATTGCATCATTGTGACTTCATTTTGACTTGCAAAAATAGAATAAAAATACTAGAAATATATTATAATTTATTTATAAATTGTAAAACTATTTATTTCTAAAAATAAGTAATAATATTATTGTAATATCGAGAATTGAGCTAAAATTTAAGTTTAAATAAATAAAATAACTCTATGAATGTAGAGTTATCACACCTTCGAACTTAAGTTTTTGCTTGTCCTCAAACAAAAGAAAATTCAAAACCTAAACTAGTCCACTTTTATAGGAAATTACGATTGCATTTAATGCATGCAACAAACCTTTAAACCCTTAGGTGACCCTTAGAGGATGAGTTATAGTTTTATGAGGGCTTCCAGTGGTGATGCCTACAAACACCTATAAAACTCTAAACTTTTAACTATTTATTTCAGAGAATAATAAAATACCACAAAAAGAAATTTAATCCTCTCGTGCTTATATTGAATAATTTTTCAAATGCCCTAAGAAATTAATATTTACAAACAACATATCAATAGCATTGCAAGTTAAGCTTCTATCTCAGGTTCAAAACAATCCTCATCTTAATCATGATTGAATAACCGTGCATTAAATCAACTGTAAAGAAATTGTTGCCCTTCAGATAGGCAAATACACAATAATGTATTTAAATTCTTGTATCAAAAGATATAAAATAGATGTACAAATCTCATAAGCATGTTAATACAAACGATCTCTGCTAATGGAATTTACAAATCAAGAGAGATCAATAGGTCTTAACTAGGCTTTTAATTGGGCTAACACAAGGGCTTTTGGCATAATAAAGAAAATGCTAAATGAACAAAAATAAGATAATTATGCCAAACTTACAAAAGAAAATCAATAGCTCAAATAAAGAGATTTTATTAATGAAAGATCCATTTCTTCTTAAGCACCATTCTTTTTCAATGTTTTCTTTTTTTAAAGGCCCCTCCCCCAGCCTTTTTTTTTATTATATCACCGACAACATCATTTTAAGGGTTAGCAAGAATTACTAACTTTTATTTTATTTAATTTTCTGGCTTTCCTCCAAACTTATTTTAAGTAGAAGGTGGTCTTTTAAAATGAATAATACTCTCAGTTATTAGAGATCCTTATTTTCTTTTAAAACTTCAATCTTCATTAGATTGTAAACTTGACAAAATTATCTCACAAATAGGGTAAAGGATGACAATTAAAGTTAATTAACAAAGAAAAGAAAGCTAAAATTAACAAGACACAAAAGGGTAAACTAAGGGAAAAATTAAAATAAGGGTGGATACAAGTAACAGGCTAAACAAACAATGCCTAAATTATATCTCTCTTTCAAAATGAATTCAAAATTTTGCCTCAAAAGTCTGCAAAAATATGTTCTAAAATAGGTGAGGCAAATGAATATAAAAATGTGTATAAGCCCTCTCTAAGTAAGCATACACAATTTCAAAGCAATCAATATAATGTAAAGGAAATCAAAACATAATCTTAATAAAAGTTAATTTCTTACCCAAAATAGTTGCTCAACTTGAAATACTTTAATAAATTATCTATAAATACCAATTATAATCAATCATTGGCCTTCATCAAATTATTTAACATAAGCATATTTTATCAATAAAAGAGTAAAAATTTTAAATTTATTCATCAAAATACAAAAGAAATGACTGAAAAACAAAAAATAAACTGAACCTCCCCCAAACTTGCAATAGACATTGTCCTCAATGTCAAATAAACAAACTAAAAAAAAGAAAATACTCCCTCTTGTAGAAAAGTGGATTCCAAATTGTAAGTAGGACATGCATTCCATTTTCTTATTTCCTATAAAATATCATAAAACAACACTGAAAGCAAGCATGAAAAACTAATCAGACAAAAAGAAAATATCAATTTTTTTTATTATTAATTATTAATTTTTTTAATTTTTTATTTTGAAAACTAGAAAAATAAAATAAAAAAAAATACAGATGTGTATCAAGAGCATGAAAAGTACTATTTACTTAGCCATCTTGTATAAACAACTCTTCAGTTAGTTAGTTAGTTTTTAAAAAAGGAAAAAGAAAAATCACAGAAATTTAAGATGCGCATCAAGAGTACAGAAGTAACTCTTTACTCAGCCATCTTACATTTAGTGAATCAGACCTAAAATTTCGCTTGATCAGGTGCAACAAAAAAAATTGTCATAAGAAAAACTATAAGAGTTAGGAAAGTTACAATCGAAGATTCAGATCTAGTCCACGCTTCTTACTGCTACTGACCCTAGGGTGCAAAACCACCTATGCTATCAATGGATCAGGTTTAGATTTAAAGTTTTGTAGTTGATCAATTAATTGATCAATAGTTGAAGCAGAGACTAGGATGCATCAACTTGCTAGTGTTATAAAACTGTATTCCACAGCATAATCGAGAAAAGATAGCAAACCAATATAAAAACCATCAATATTAAGTAATCCCAATGGCTTCTAAAGAATAGTTAATTGGGTCCAAGATGCAAAGGTGAAGATATCTTGAAATGTTTCTAAACCACTAGGTAATGCAATAAAAGTATCAGCATTGAGATTCATATATGTCATTTGTTCGTACATGCTCATGACCTGTAACTCATTACCTATAGTTTTACTAGTGATATGTTTATTTTGAGCCAAAGCCTTTAGAACTATTCCTAGGACTTTACTACCTCCAATATATATAAAACTTGCGACACAACCCCTTAACCCTAAACTACTTCTCCCAAACACCAAATCAAATTTTCGTTCAGCTAAAATCCTACTAAGTTCATTATCTGCCATTAAGTATTCTCTTTTCTTACCAGAGTTGGGACTACAAAAGGCACAAATAGTTTTGAATTTGTGTATTGAGGGTTCTGCCATTTTCTCTCACAGATCTCTCTAAAGGGTTGTGTGCATATTGATAATAATGAATGTGCATATAAAGAAACTAGAAGAGTAAAAAAATAGTTCAATGGGGTATAATAATTGTTGACAGAAAAAGTATAAAAAAAAGAATAATAAAAACAAAAATAATCAATGCTATGTGTATAAATATATATGAACCCCTAATTTTGCACCTTCCAGTATGTGTTTGAACCTTAGAAGCACTTAGGCTCGGTAAACAAACCTTCAGAAGCAAAAAATTCTCAAAATGGAAAAAATCAAAATATTTCTTTTTAGAATTTAAACCCTTTCAAATCATCTGGGACTAAGTAACGAGTACAACACAACTAGAATCATGAAAAACGGACGAGAAACAAGTAAGAACGAGCGAAAACGAGCAAAAAGACCAAAAGCGAGGCCTATTACTATAGAGCTCTGTGACATTGCCATAAAGCCCTCTGTGGAACTGTAAAGGTCTATGTGGCATTGCCGCAAAGAGCTCTACAGCACCGCAAAGCTCTCTACAGCAACTCTAACAAAAATTCAGTTTTTTGCAATCCCACATTGAAATTTGATGTTTTCTATGCTTTAAACCTCCTCCTATATATAGAGGGCCTCTCCACTCTTCAAAAGACAAACTTTTAGAGCTTAAAAAGTAATAACTTCAAGCAAACCACTTTGCATTTGCTTTTTACTTAGCAAAGCGAGTTGGGGGCTACCGACCAGTTTAATACTTTTTGCCGCCTGCCTGTTCAAGGCAAGTCTCTTGTCCAAGGCTCGTGTTTGCTGTCGAAGGCTAGCCATCGCCTGCCATCCAAGGCTAGCCACTACCTGCCATCTGAGGCTAGCCGCCACCACCTACCATCTGAGGCCAGCCGCCGCTCACCATCCAAAGTCAACTATCGCCTGCTATCCGAGGTAAGCTTCTTTTCCTTTAATTTTCTTTTGACTGCTTCTTTTAGCTAGTTAATTAAGTTGATTCATCCAGGTTGCTAGCTAATCAACTCGATAATCAATCAAATTAATTAATTAATTCAAACATCTTTTAATCAATCAATCAAAACATGATAAAGTGGCTAGGCTAAACTAACTCTTCGCAAGAAAGGAGAACTATATGGGTTCTAATTCCCATTCAAAGGGATACGTAGGCATGCTTGGTTCAGACATCGAATCCAATTAAAACTAGCCAACTTTCCCCCCTATCACCTTTTTTACTTGTTTTTATTTTGCTTTCCTTTACTTTGATATTAGGTTTAGTTTGGGGAATGTGTGACTTTCCTAGAACCCATAAGAGTTAGAGGAGTTATCTCCTATGTTTGGGATTTTATTGTAATATTAACTTTCTTTTATTTCGAACCTTAGCTATGTTTTTACTTTATTGTTGAAATAGATGAATTGAATGTTCATGCATATTATAAATGGTCCATGCATTTTAATTATTCATGAAATATATTTTAAGTCACTCTTATATAATAATTGGTCAAACTTATTTTGTTAAATTAAATTGAAAACCTAGTCCCTAAATCCTGTTTAGTTTCGAGGCTAGTGATCTTTTTCTTTTGGGTAATAATTGGAGTCAAATGGATTTTTTTCTTATATTTTCCCAAATAAAAATAAATTAAGGTGGTGACTCCTAAAAATAATTTTCAAATCTATTAAAGATAAGCCCAAGGGCTTCCTAGTGAGTTCTTTCCCAAATGAGCATTTTGATTCCCTTTAGCATATCGAACCGGTGCTCAAGCGAGGCCTCACAGCTGGCGACTCTATTGGGGAGTAACTTTCTTTTAATAACAGGAAAAATAAGTGGACTGCTAATTAGTTTAAAAAGAGCTTGGCCTTTTAATATGATTGTGACTTTGTATCCATCACTTGCATAGGCTCTTTGCCATTCAACCTAGTTTTAGGAAAACAATGGACAGTGAGTAGCATTGAGTAGGTAACCCTCCTTGGGCCTATTTACTGATAGTGAAATCATCCACCATGCGATGAATCCTTTGATCATTTCAAAGGTGTAACGAGTATGCACATACTATTGGACCCACACAAGGCTCTTTGATTCACATGTGGTTAGGTATATCGCTGCTCTTAGATCATGGCTTTAGGTTACATGTACCATAATTAAAATCTTGCATCTTTGCTTTCTCAAGAAATGTTTTCCTCATGCATATCATACATCCATATTGTATAACAAAACATGCATTCATCTTAAGTCTAGGTTATACCTTGAATCGAAGAAGGGTCATATACTCACTTTTATCCCAACACCTTCACTTGTAAACTTTAAACACTCTCACCTTTATCCAATTCACCTTTGCCCCCACAAACCTTAAGTCATCACCCTAAACCTTACCCCTTTACCTTAGCCTTTAACCTAAACACCAATACCCTAACCCTAAACCTTACCCTTTTACCTTAGCCTTTAACCTAAACACTAATACCCTAACCCTAAACCTTACCCCTTTACCTTAGCCCTTAACCTAAACACTAATACCCTAACCCTAAACCTTACCCTTTTACCTTAGCCTTCAATCTAAACACCAATACTCTAACCCTAAAACCTTACCCCGTTACCTTAGCCTTTAACCTAAACACCAATACCTTAGCCTTAAACATAAAACGTCATTTCCCTAGCTTTGACCTCAAACACCTTTAACCTTAAACACTGTTACCTTAACCTTACCCAAAATGTCTTTGCCCTAAATTGTAACCTAAAAACATCTCTACCCTCCTCTTACCCATACCTTGCCAACCTAGCCATAAGACACCGTCACCCAACATCTTTGGCCCATTACCTTCAAAACCAATCCATTATCCCTAGATTGACAGATGGCTATAGCCTATACCCTAAATCATCAAGACACTACCCTAAGCTTAAATACCTTTAACCCAATATAATATCCTTAAGCCCAACACCTGTGACCCATCACCTTTTAAAACCAGTCTGTTACCCTTAAGCCCAATAACTTTAGCCTAACACACTACCTTAAATCCAATACCCTTTGTTCAGTCTACTACCCTAAGCCCAAAACATCTACCTCATCATGTCTTAAGCCCAAAAAATGGTTGGCCTATGACATAATAAGGAAGCCTTTTCTCTTAGGATCTGCATGCCTATACCTTTATCACCTCTTCTATTCCATACCTGTCACTTACCTTGTTACTTTGGTTTGAAGGTACTAATGGCCCACCCACTTGATATAGCTTCCTTGACCACACTTGTGACTAGAGTCCTTAAGAAGCAAGAAGAACATTTCTAGGCTATCCTACCTGCTCAGCAAGCCCAATTTGAGGAACAAAAGCAATTCATCATTAAGGAAGTTTGAACTATGATTAACCAGGCCACCCTTAGCCATTCTAACCCAAACCTTATCTTGAACCAAACCAATCCTAGCCAAACCAATTCATATTTAGACCAAGGTGGGGAAGTTTTCGCTTATCCAGACACTAGATTGCTCATGGAGAAACTTGAAGCAATTGAAAGAACCATCAAATCCCTAAAGCACCGTGATGATCTAATTAATGTGGACAGTTTAACCTTATTCCCTAATGCCAAGCTTCCTCCTAAATTCAAAATGCTTGAGCTAGAAGGATTTGATGGAACCACTTGCCCCAAGACCCATCTAGGGATATATGTTGGGGCAATGAAATCTTTAGGAGTTAGCAATGAGCTCCTTGCTCAACTATTCCAATAATCACTAATTGGAGTTACTAAGAAATGGTTCCTTTCACTAGACAAAAGCAAGAAAAAGACATGGGATGATATCTGCTATGCCTTTGTTGAACAATATAATTATAACAGTAAAGTGGATGTCACTAGGCATGATTTGGAAACCATCAAGCAGCTTTTAGAGGAGTCCTTCTCTATGTTCCTTACAAGGTGGAGGGCTAAAGCTGCTCAAATGGTAAATAGACCAATAAAGCAAGAACAAGTGGACATCCTTATTAAGAATCTACTTCCAACCTACCGAGCCCACTTGTTAACCCAATACTCAGCCACTTTTAAGGCTTTGATTGCAACTGCATCAAAGGTTGAAGATTGCATCCAAAGTGCATCATTTCAACCTGAATTCCTCACCACTGACCTGAACAGTGATGAAGAACCTGAACCTAATTCAATCCCACCTTACCTCAGCCCCAAGTGGCATGACATGGAAGAGTTCAAGTTCAACTAATCTGACCTATCTGAGATTGAATTTCAAGCCTAAGTCTAAGTCTGAGTTTAAGTCTGAGTCCAAATCTCAAAATTTGAGTCTAAATTTGAGTCTGTGTCTGTCATTTTATTTTCCTTTTCATGTATTTTTCATCAATCATGTCAATTCCTTTTTGTTATCTTGTAATAAAATTTTCTAATCCAATAAAACATCCACATTTATTTGTGCACTTGTCTTTTCTTGCTTTAAACATGGATGAGCTTTTAAAAAAATAGAAAAAGAAAAAAATATAATAAAAAAAAGAGAGAAATGAAAAAGTCCACCACAATTGAGGTGTCATCAATAATTACTTTGCTAGCTCCTAACCAAAGAAGATCCAGAAATGGACCTCTCATCAAATAATTGAAGCACAAAATCAAACTATACACCTCAACAAGGGGGCAACAAGATTCATCAAAGCCAAAATTCAAAGGTTAAAGCCCCTCAAAGTGAAGGAAAGCAGCAAATCATGGTGGAATATTTTCTCCCAAACTTCATTAATCTAAGCTTGCTAAATTAAAAACCTAAAAAGGCAGCTTAGGCAAAAGTTAGAGCTAAAAAAAAAAAAAAAAACAACAACAACAAAGAGAAAAAGAGAAAGAGAAAGCTTATCCTAGTTATCTTCCTTCATATCATTCAACATTTGTCAAATTAGGTTCAATCAATCTATCTCGTCTCATGTCTTTAAAGTCATCCTTCCTCACTAAAGGCTCATTCTCTAAAGTGATATTGTCTTCTATGCCCTTATCTCACAGTGGGGGCATGTCTTTCTAGGTCGTAATCATCTAATGTTAATCTGTCTCGTCATTTAGGTTAAAGAGCTTAAACACAATCTCTCACATTGCTAGTCTACCATGTTCCTATCTCTCATTAGGAGTATGATCCCCAAGTTGTCTCTTTTCATCAGTCCTTCAGCTGCTCTTTAGGGCGCTTCCTTTCATCCAGTCTGTCATCTACATCCAAAGTGTCACTCTAAATGTCTTTTCAATTTCAAAACAATATGATTAGCTTGGCTTGTTCTTTTCCATGAATCATGCTACAGATAGCAAAATCATACAACATCCTTGATCCTTTTCAAAATTTCCAACCTTCCTTTAAACCATTCCCTAACTTCAAAATGTACAATTCCATCTTTTCAAGTTCAAGCCTCATACCATCCTTTCCTAAGTAAAGTCTCATCATCTTCTAAAGGCTAAGCCTATGTGAAGAACCAAAGTCTTTTAAGACTCATCATCCTTAAAGGCAGCTTTCTCTAGCACAACCAAAATTAAGTCATGTCTTGCAAAACTTAAAAAAGGCTCGAACCACTCAAAGCCCAGTCATTCCATGTCTCATTAGCAAAATCTCATCATCCTTAAAAATAACAATAAAAAAAAAAAAACCTCCTTGGCAAATTACATCACCTATAAAGTCCAATTGAGTCAAGGCCTACCAACCATATGATGGGCAAGAGAATCAAATGCAACTATGACAAAGGGCAAATCCTTATCCATGAGCCTATGGTATCCTTATGACCAAAGCCTAGAACACCATACCTAAGATGAAGCCAACCATCTTTCAAAAAGGTCCAAATCACCCTTGTAGAAGAGCCTAAGCATGAAGCCCAAACCAAAAAGACTTCACCATTAAACCCAAGCCCAAAAGCCTTCACCATAAAAACCACTCCCTAAAAGCCTTAACTATGAAGCCCAAGCCTAGCTTTCACCATGAAGCCCAAACTAAGAAGCCTAAGCCTAGCTTTCACCATTCACAAAAGACCATAATCTCTTCTAAAGCCAAATCTAACCAAAATTTCCCCAGCTAATTTCCTAGCTAGACATAATCGAGCCAAAGGCAGAACTTGACTAAGTCTTCCAAATAAACTCTCCAAAGCTTGCAATCTGACCAAGCCAAAGTATCATACCTGACTAAGCCTTCCACATGAACTTTTTTGAGAACAAGCCTCATAAGTTGACCTTCCCCAAACCTTCCAATCTAACCATCTCCAAAAACTTAAACCTCCTAAATCAATCCCTCCAATCCGACCTCAAAACAAATCTCCTCTAAAAGTCAAACCTATTTAAGTCTTTCTAGCCCTTATCTTTTCCAAGACGATACCTTACTTCTGCCTAAGCCAAATTGATAGCCATTAACTAACCAATCTCATACCTGACATGCCTATCTTCATCTATAAGCTAGCTAATCAACTAAAAACCAAATGACCAAACCATTTTCCTCTATCATTCTAAAGTGGGGGCACATTCCTTCCAAATATTCACTTTTTTGAAATGGGAGCATCTTTCTCCCAAATATGAATGCTTTTATATCAGAACTGACCCTTTACAGGTTCAAGGTATCATATCATTCCATAATTATTTAGCATTTTTGCATTGAATAGGATCATGAATCAAGGCAAATTGTCAAAACTCTCGAAGAAAGACAAGATTATCATCGTCATTCCTATCAGATAGGATCACCACTTCATTGATTCCTATCAGATAGGGTCGTCTTCTTTCCTACCAAACAGGATCATCATCATTCCTACCAGCCAGGATCACCACTTCGTCGATTCCTACTAGACATGGTCATCTTCTTTCCTACCAGACAGGATCATCATCATCAGTCCTACCAAACAGGATCACCACTTTGTTGATTCCTACCAGATAGGGTCGTCTTCTTTCCTACCAGACAGAATCATGACTTCATCGATTCCTACTAGATAGGGTCATCTTCTTTCCTACCAGATAGGATCATCATTATCATTCCTACCATATAGGATCACCACTTTGTCAATTCCTACTAGAGAGGGTCATCTTCTTTCCTATCAGACAAGATCATCATCATCATTCCTACTAGACAGGATCACCACTTCGTCGATTCCTACCAGACAGGGTCATCTTCTTTCCTACTAGACAGGATCATCATCATCATTCCTACCAGATAGGATCACCACTTCATTGATTCCTACCAGACAGGATCACCACTTCATCGATTCCTACTAGACAGGGTCGTCATCATCACCACTTGGTGAATTCCTATCAGACAGGGTCGCCATCACCACCACTTCGTTGATTCCTACTAGATAGGGTTGCCATCATTCCTACCAGACAAGAACATAACTTTTATTTCCTACCAGATAGGAGAAGTACCAAATGCTACCAACCGCTAGATCTCCCAAATATACTAGGGGCATCTTCCCTAAATTCAATCACACCTCTCACCCAAATGTCTAAACTCTATCCTAGATAATAATTTAGTTCCTTTTACCATCTCCCATCCTTAAGTTCACTATCATCATAATTACTTTTCTGACAAAAACAATTCTGATAAGGGGGCAGCTGTGAACCCTTAATTTCACACCTTCCAGTATGTGTTTGAACCTTAGAAGCACTTAGGCTTGGTAAACAAACCTTCAGAAGCCGAAAACTCTCAAAATGGAAAAATTCAAAGTATTTCTTTTTAGCATTTAAACCCTTTTAGATCATCCAGGAGTAAGTAATGAGTACAACGCAACTAGAATTATGAAAAACATATGAGAAACAAGCAAGAATGGGCGAAAACAGGCAAAACGGGTGAAAACGGGGCCCGTTGCCACAGAGCTTTGCGACACTGCCGCAAAGCCCTTTGTGGAATTGCAAAGGTCTATGCAATATTGCCGTAAAGAGCTCTACAGCATTGCAAAGCCCTCTACGATAACTCTAGCAAAATTCAATTTTTCGCAATCCCATATTGAAATTTGATATTTTCTATGCTTTAAACCTCCTCCTATATATAGAGGGCTCTCCACTCTTCAAAAGACAAACTTCTAGAGCTTGAAAAGCAATAACTTTAAGCAAACTGCTTTATATTTGCTTCTTGCTTTGCAAAGTGAGTTGGAAAGTTTCTCTTTGATTCCTACCCAACCAGTTTAAGGCTTTCCGCCGCCCGCCTATTCAAGGCAAGTTTCTTGCCCAAGGCTCATGTCCGCTGCCTACTATCCAAGGCCAGCTGCTACCAAAGGCTAGCCACTACTTGCCGTCTAAGGCCAGCTATTGCCCAAGGCTAGTCGCTGCCCGCCATCCGAGGCCAGCCGCCGCCTATCGTCCAAGGCTAGCCGCCGCCCGCCATCCGAGGCCAGCCGCCGCTCACCATCCGAGGCCAGTCGCCGCTCGCCATCTGAAGATAGTTGTCGCCCGCCATTCGAGGTGAGCTTCTTTTCCTTTAATTTTCTTTTGTCTAAAGTTCCTTGCTTCTTTTAGTTAGTTAATTAAATTGATTCATCTATGTTGCTAGCTAATCAATTCGTTAATCTATCAAATTAATTAATTAATTCAAACCTCTTTTAATCAATCAATCAAAACATGATAAAATGGCTAGGCTCAACTAACCTCTTTGCAAGAAGGGAGAACTATGTGGATTATGATTCCTATTCAAAGGGATACATAGGCATGCTTGGTTTAGGCATCAAATCCAATTAAAACTAACCAACTCTCCCCCCTATTACCTTCTTTACTTGTTTTTATTTTGCTTTCCTTTACTTTGATATTAGGTTTAGTTTGGGGAATGTGTGACTTCCTTAAAACCCATAAGGGCTAGAGGAGATATCCGCTATATTTGGGATTTTATTGTAATATTAACTTTCTTTTATTTCGAACCTTAGCTATGTTTTTACTTTATTGTTGAAATAGATGAATTGAATGTTCATGCATATTATAAATTGTCCATGCATTTTAATTGTTCATGAAATATATTTTAAGTCACTCTTATATTAATTGGCCAAACTTTTTTTGTTAAATTAAACTGAAAACCTAGTCCCCGAATCCTCTTTGGTTTCGAGGCTAGTGATCTTTTTCATTTGGGTAATAATTAGAGTCAAATAGGTTTTTTCCTTATATTTTCCCAAATAAAAATAAATTAAGGTTGTGACTCCTAAAAATAATTTTCAAATCTATCAAAGATAAGCTCGAGGGCTTCCTCGTGAGTTCTTTCCCAAATAAGTATTTCGATTCCCTTTAGCGAATCGGACCGGTTCTCGGGCGAGGCCTCACAATGTCAAAAGAAATATTGAAAAACTAAAAAAAATGACATCGAAAGACTAAAAAGTTGACAAAAGTAGAAAAATCTACAGGAAGAGAAAATCTAGGTGCTAAAAATTTAAAACGTACTGCAAGATTTGGAAAATTAATGCATCGAAAAATAAAAAAGTTAGTGATACACCTACTTATAAATAGTAGTTGTGATTTTGGCTCACATCTTCTTCTGGTTTTATATCTAATAACAGCTTAGACATCTTCTATAAGTTGAGGATAAGCTTCCCATCCAGTTTACTTATTAACTAGCAAACAAGGTCTTTATCGTCAGATTCCTTAGACTATAACGCTATTTCTCTTTTTTGAATAAGTTCCATAAATCTAAAAGAGTACCTTAAACTTGTCCATAAGAATGTGTCTCAAGAGTCTTTAGGATATTATCCAAAGACTCCTTACTCAATCCATCCTTTATGACTTTAATTTTGTCTTCTTGATTTATAGATGCAAATCTAATGTTTCTACAACGTGTGCTACAATTCCATCTTGCATACTTGTAGTAGACTCTCATTCTCTTAGCTCTCCTCTTCTTTAAGTAAGAACTTCTCCCCATACCTAGCAACTATTTAATAAATGAGTCATCAAGCTCACTTGCCAGTCATACTTTGGCTTATATGATCTAACAAATATCCTCAGGAAGATTCAAACACCTAAATGCCTATATTCTTTCTAGTCTACATTCATCAATTTTTCTAAGTACATCTTGGGGAAGAGTTGGAAACCTGTTTTTAAGTACTGCAAGAAATGCTTCCATATCTAATTAGCTAGTTAATAAAATGAAAGAGAAAATTTACAATGAAACAACTGAACAAAAATAAAAGAAACCCAATAAAGAGAAAACTTGGGTTTTCTCCTAATAAGCTATTTAATAACTCACAACAACACTAAAGCAAAATTACAATAGATGGAAACAAACAAAAGAACAAAAGAAATTAAAAAGAAGTAAAAAAAAAAGTTAGAAATTTGGGTTGCCTCCTAAAAGCACTTAATTTATAGTCTTTAGCTTGACTATAGCTAGATCTTCATCAAGGAGGATAATACACAAAGTATATCATCCTGATAATCACAGAAAGATAAACTTTCGCCAATTTTAAGGAGTCCACCCAACTTGATTTGAGCCTGTATGGAAAAAGGCTAAGACAGGAATTATTTAATATTTTACAATTAGGCTCATAATTTCCAAAAGCTTTCTAATGAGCTCTTTTTCTTGCTCTAAATTTTCTTAAGAAATTGAGATAGGAAGGTAATGGTGTTGAATCAAGATTTGGTGAGTGCTCAATTGATGGTGGTGAATGCTTCTTCTTGTCTTTCAAGTCATTAAATTGATATTCTCTATGGTATGGCATATATGGTGTTGTATTCACAAAACAAATTGAAAGAGTTTCCTTTAAGTACTCTTTTTCAAATACCTCTTCAATTTCCCCATCAATTTCAACCACTCCGCAGATATTATCCATGAGAGAAGGATATTTGAAATTATTAGGAAAATTGGGCTTAACTTCTTCCTTTTTATCTTGCTTGCTTGAAGTATCTGTTTGATCAATCATCTTTTACACATCATTACTCAAAGAAATTGCCAAGCATTGCTCTCTAGAATGTTCTTCAATTTAGCTTGTCAAGTTACCATGGCCTTGAGTATCTAATGGACTAGCAAATTGTTCTATTTGTACATTAAAATTTGTATTGTGGCTAGTCCATTGATTCATCTTATATTCCATTTTTTCACATTGTTCGTAAGTAGCATTCATGAATCTTTCCAATACTACTTTATAAGATGGTTTGTGCTTTTTAAATGGTGCATGGTTTTAAAAATCATATTGATAAGGATTCTATGAATTATTACCTTGATCGCATTGGTTTTCCCATGAAAAGTTTAAATAGTTACTCCATCCTAAGTTGTTTATATTGGAGTAAGGATAATTCTTATGCCTGTTATAATTTAGAAAAAATTGTACTTGCTTTGCATATTGGCACTTAGAATTCAAATGATTACCTCCACACAGATCACAACTCAAACATGAATTAAATAAAGTATTAGCATTAATTTTATCAATTAAGTTAACCAATATATCGATTTTAGCATTTAACTTACTAAAACCATCCTCACCATATATGCTTGCTGCTTTATTTAGCATCATTCCTCCATCGCACTATTACAAGTTATGGAAAGCCATCCCTCTTTTTTTTTTTTCATAAAAGTCCTGCAAAAAAAAATAGAAAAGAAAAAATAAAATCTAAAGTAATAGAGTATATCAATCATATTGATATTGTCAAAAGTCACCTTCCCTAGCAACAATGCCAAAAACTTGTTGCGTGATTTCTGCAAATGCACAAGTCATGAACAAGTAATACAGTCGTGAAATAGAGTGTTGATCCCATGAGAAAGGGCTGACAAGTATCAAAATTATTGAATATTCTATTATTTGGATTATCCTATGAAAAGTCTTAAGATTTAACTTAAACTAAATCTTCATTACTATTCCACAAGTAACTAGAGTGTAAATAATTGAACTAATAAGATCACTTCAATATAAATACCCAGGTAAGTGGTGGGGTTACAATGGTCCCACTTAAAAACCATTTTCCTAGATAGAATATTATCAAGATAAGTAATTTAGTAGTACAATAATTCACTAAAATTATACTCGACAATAGAATAATTAATTATAAAATTTAAAAAACTAATTCAATGTATGTAAATCCTAAGATTTAGATTTTATCAATTAATTACTTATGGTGTTCGTATACTTGCTTGGTTAGTTTAATTTTATTAGAATTAATGATTAGATTTTCCCTTAATTATGTGAAGTTCTCTCTCAAGATAAATCACAAGTGTTCATGTTAACATTATATCTACTCTCGTGATCACAAGCAATTAACATAAACCCATTAAATTTTATAAAAATCCTTTTAACAATTACAAAAGAGTATTTTTATCTCTAAGCAATACATACCCTAGGTTTAATATCCTAATGATCTAATATTATGCTTTCACTCTTGCTACTTCACATAATATCTTTAAACATGTAAATAGTGATCAAATATTCACAAGCATTAAGTCCAAAAATAAAAGATTAATTCCAATAATCAAAACACTCAATCAATCAATCATAGAATACCATAAAATAATCAAGAGATTACATTTAAATCCTAGAAATATAAATTTAGCTACTCATAATTAAAAAAAAAAAAGAAATAATTAAATTAACAATTAACATAATAACAAACATAATAATAACTTATAATTGAATTCAATAATAGAGTTTGGAATGAATTTATTTTGGGATACAATTTTTGATGAACTCAAGCTCCAAAAACTCCTCTTCTTGATCAAAATACGAATAAAAGAAATCTACTCTAAGAAAGCATATGAAAATCTCTCTACATCTATTTTTTTGCTACTTTGAATTATGATTTGGAGAAGGGAGGTAATGCCTATTTATAGGCAAATTCCACCTTCTTTTTCAACCATATTGTATCATTGACTGTATCATTATTTTAATGATATCATCACCTGCATCATTTATTTCATGACATCATTGTCTGCATTATTTATAAAATGACATCATCGCCTGCATCATTTATAAAATGACATTATTGTCTGCGTTATTTATAAAATGATATCATTTATTGCATCATTATGACTTCATTTTGACCTGTAAAAATAGAATCAAAATACTAAAAATATATTATAATTAAATTATAAATTGTAGAACTATTTATTTCTAAAAATAAGTAATAATATTATTGCATTCTCGATAACTAAGTAAAAATTTAAGTTTAAATAAATAATATAACTCTATGAATATAGAGTTATCATAAAACTTCTCTAGCATATGATTCCACCATGCTACAAAGAAAAAAATCAGTTTTTGAGTTAAAATGTAGACCCTCAGGAGAGCCAAACCATGCAGCTCTTACAAGGTTATATGAGAATAACAAGTGTCCCACATTTTCTAAGTCACCATTGCAAATATGAAAAAGTGCATTCTGAGTTATGCCTCTTCCAAATAAATTTGCTTTAGTTGTCAGTGAGTTCAAGCATGCCTTCTAATAAAATGTGCAATTTTTGCATACAACCCCAAGTGCCATGTTCTTCTCCATAGTTTTGGGTCCATTTGACTATTGGAGTTATCCCCCAAATTTGAATTCCTAGTTTCTCCCTTTCTGAGTTTCCTATATGCTGATTTTACAGAATAATTTATTGATTTAGTCCATACCTATACCCAAGAATGTCTACCTTTCTTAGAGCCAATGCCAATCCTTAATATGGCTTCCACTTCATCTATGTTAAACATCTTACGTAAGAAGGGGGAGTTCCTCTCTGAGACTAAACTATAAGGACTGCTTAGGGGCTTGGGAGAGACAGGCTTAAATTCAGGCAAGATGAGGATCCAACGATCCTCCAAAATTCTAGTTTGTGATCCATTGACAATGTTAAGTCTTTTGCCTTTCTTAAGTAGGGTTATGGTAGCTAAGATACCAGCCCAGCTCCAGGATTTGTGTTGACTAATAAGTGTTGTCTAGAAGTCAGTATGGGGAAAGTAGATGGATTTTACAAGTTTAGCCCACAAACAGGTTAGATGGTTCACCAGATATGTGTGTTCTGCAAGTGTACAGATCGTACAAGGAATATAATGATGAGTAGAGTTCCACCAGGGACAAGGACAAGTAATAGCTCAAATGTTGACTATTGTCTAGTTAATCAAAAGTTTGAGTAATATTTAAATTGAAATAACTGAACTGAATTAAAAACTTAACTAAAATAACGTAAATTAATTACAAGAGAAAAAATCGATGATGGAAGCTACCTAGATATTTGAATCCTCCTAGACCCTATATGTATTTCATGAATGGAAACTCAACTAAACCAAACATCGGATTGAATTGGCATTCCACTAAGTTAGATTGAAACCTCTCTCGAGTGATTCAATCCCTAATTATTAAGTATTATAAAAGGAATCCTTCTCAATTTATAATCAAATAGAAATAGCATTAAAATCAAGGAATCATAAACTAAAAAATCTTGTAGGTCTATCTCTAGCACCCCAATCAATTCTCAATCTTTATGAGTGATCAATTCAAGCAAAGCTTTCTCAAGTCAATTAGCAAGAAAACTAATTCCAATTATCAAGCATGCAATTAAAAACTAATTCCAATTATCAAGCATGCAATTGACAATTATAAATAACAATTATAAATTGTTGCACGATTTCTGCAAGTGCACAGATCGTTTACAAGTAATAAAGTGATGAGTGAGTATCGTTCCCACGAGGAAGGGTTTGTCAAGTACCAATTTTTAATATTACTCTATTATTTAGAAAATCAATTATGAGATTTTATATTTTAAACTAAAATGAAATTGAAGTAAATAAATAATGATAAATATGAAAATAAGATTAAAGGTCTAGGATTTAGAATTCATCAATTGATCACATATGATTTCTTTATAATTTTTAGATGGATTATTTTTTCTGGAATTAATGATTAAATTTTCCTAAATTATATGATGTTCTCTCTCAAGATACAACATGTGTGTTCATATTAACCTTACGTCTACTCTCGTGATCATAAGCAATTAACACAAACCCATTAAGTTTTATGGAAATCCTATTAAAAATCACAAAGAAGTATTCTTATCTCTAAGCAATACATTCCCTAGGTCAGTTATCCTAATGAACTAATATAGTGCTTCCACTCTCTCTACTTCACACAATATCTTAAATCATGCAATTAATGGCCAGTTAATTACAAGCATTTAGTTCTAAGATAAAAGATTAATTCCAACAATCAACCCAATCAATTAAATATAAATAATCATATGCAAATCAAAAGATTACATCTAAATCCTAGAAAAATAAATTTAGCTATTCATAATTAAAAGAGAAAAAACAATTAAATTAACAATAAAAATTATAAACATAATAATAACTTATAATTAAATTCAAGAATAGAGTTTAGAGAGAACTTGTTTTGGGATACAATCTTTGATGAACTCAAGCTTCCAAAAACTCCTCCTCTTGATCAAAATAAAAAATAAAACTAATCTACTTTAAGAAAACATATGAAAATCTCTCTACATATTTTTTTTTTTTTTTGGATTTTCTTTGGTGCCATTTCTCTTTGCCAAGCATGGTATTTATAGACATGTTTGGTGGAAGAATTCAAGTTCTATTAAAATTCTTACATCAAAAATTCAACATTGATGGTTAGGTTGGCCACCAACCATTGAATTCCTTCATCAATATTCAAAAATGATTAGGTTGGCTACCAACCATTGAATTTTGGCTACCAACCATTGAATTCTTTCATCAATATTCAAAAATGGTTAGGTTGGCTACCAACCATTGAATTTTGGCCACCAACCATTGAATTTATTTCTCATGGATTGAAAACTTGAATAATTGCTTGTATCATTATTTTTATGACATCATTTTGATCTGCAAAAATAAAATAAAAATACTTAAAATATGTTATAATTTATTTATAAATTATAGAACTATTTATTTCTAAAAATAAGTAATAATATTATTGCATTCTCGAGAACTGAGCTAAAATTTAAGTTTAAATAATTAAAATAACTCTAAAAATATAGAGTTATCACACCCCCAAACTTAAGTTTTTGTTTATCCTCAAGCAAAAGAAAATTCAAAACCTAAACTAGTCCACTTTCGTAGGAAATTATGATTGCATTTAGCGTATGCAACAAGCCTTTAAACCCCTAGGTGTCCCATAGAGGACGAGTTATAGTCTCGTGAGGGCTTCCAGTGGTGATACCCACAAACACCTATAAAACTCTAAATTTTCAACTATTTATTTTAGAGAATAATCAAATACCACAAAAAAGAAATTTAATCCCCTCATACTTATGTTGAATTTTTTTTTTAAAGGTCTCAAGAAATTAATATTTACAAACAACATATCAATAGTATTACAAGTCAAGCTTCTATCTCAGGTTCAAAATAATCCTCATCTTAATCATGCCTTGAATAACTATACATTAAATCAACTGCAAAGAAATTGTTGCACTTTAAATAGGTATATACACACTAATATCTTTAAATGCCTCTATCAAATGATATAAAATAGATGTACAAATCTCATAAGCATATTAAAGCAAACAATCTCCACTAATGGAATTCACAAATCAAAAGAGATCAATAGGTCTTGACTAGGGTTGTAATGGGGCTAACACTAGGTATTTTTGGCTAAACAAAGAATAGGCTAAATGAACAAAAGTAAAATAATTATGCTAAGTTTACAAAATCAATACTCAAATAAATGAATTATATTAATGAAGGATCTTTTTTTCATCTTAAGCACTATTCTTTTTCAATGTTTTCTTCTTTTAAGCACACCTCTTCTTCTTCTTCTTCTTCTTCTTTTTTTTTTTTTTCCAACAACATTATTCTAAAGACAAGCAAGAATTATTAATTTTATTTATTCAACTTTCATGCTTTCCCCGAAACTTATTTTAAGCAGAAGGTGGTCTTTTACAATGAATAATGCTTTTAGTTATTAGAGATCCTTATTTTCTTTTAAAACTTTAATAATTCTCTTTTCTTCATTAAAATGTAAACTTGACAAAATTATCTCACAAACAGGGTGAAGGATAACAATTAAGGTTAATTAACAAAGAAAAGAAGGCTAAAATTAACAAGGGACAAATGGGTAAACTAGGAAAAAAATTAAAATAAGGGTGGATATAAGTAATAGGCTAAACAAACAATGCCTAAATCATATCTCTCTTTCAAAATGAATTCAAAATTTCGCCTCAAAAGTTTGCAAAAACATGTTCTAAGATAGGTGAGGCAAATGAAGATAAAAATGTGTAGAAGCCCTCTCTAAGTAAGCATACACAAATTCAATGCAATCAATATAATGCAAAGCAAAGCAAAACATAATCTTAATAAAAGTTAATTTCTTACCCAAAATAGTTGCTCAACCTGAAATACTTTAATAAATTGTCCATAAATATCAATTATAATCTATCATTGGCCTTTCATCAAATTATTTAACACAAACATATTTTATCAATAAAAGAGTAAAAAATTTTAAATTTATTCATCAAAACACAAAAGAAATGACTGAAAACAAAAAACAAACTAAACCTCCCCCAAACTTGCAATGGACATTGTCCTCAATGTCAAAGAAACAAACCAAAAGAAAGAAAATACTCCCTCCTGTAGAAAAGTGGATTCCAAATTATAAGCAAGATATGTATTTCACTTCCTTGCTTCCTGTAAAACATCCTGAAACAACACTAAAAGCAAGCATGAAAAATTAATCACACAAAAAGAAAATATCAATTTTTTTTATTTTTTTAATTTTTTATTTTGGAAACTAAAAAAAAAGAAAGAAGGAAAAAAAATACAGATGCATATCAAGAGCACAAAAAGTACTCTTTACTCAGCCATCTTGTATGAATAACTCTTGAGTTAGTTAGTTAGTTAGCTAGCTAGTTAGTTTTTTTTTTTTTTTTTTTTGAAAAGGAAAATCACATAAATTTAAGATGCGTATCAAGAGTACAAAAGTAACTCTTTACTCAGCCATCTTACATTTAGTGAATCAAACCTAAAACTTCGCTTGATCAAGTGCAACAAAAAAAACACACACAAAACAAAAAAAAATGCAATAAAAAAAAACTACAAAAGTTAGGGAAGTTATAATCGGAGATTCAGATCTAGTCCTCGCTTTTTACTGCTACTAGCCCTGGGGTGCCAAACTACCTGCGCCATCAATAGATCAGGTTCGGATTTAAAGTTTTACAGTTGATCAATCAATTGATCAATAGTTGAAGCAGAGACTAAGATGTGTCGACTCGCCGGTGTCATAAAACCCTGTTCCACAGCATGATCGAGAAAAGATAACAAACCATTATAAAAACCATTAACATTAAGTAATCCCAATGGCTTCTGAAGAACAGTTAATTGTGTCCAAGATGCAATAGTGAAAATATCTTCAAATGTTTCTAAACCACCAGGTAATGTGATAAAAGCATCAGCATTGAGATTCATGTATGCCATTCTTCGTACATGCTATTGACCTGTAACTCATAACCTATAGTTCCACCAATGATTTGTTTATTTCAAGCCAAAGCCTTTAGAACTACTCCTAAGACTTTTCTACCTTTAATATATGCAGAACTTGCGACACAACCCCTTAACCCTAAACTACCTCCCTCAAACACCAAATCAATTTTTCGTTCAGCTAAAATCCTACCAAGTTCATTAGCTGCTATCAAGTACTCTCTTTTCTTGCCAAAGTTTGGACTACAAAAGACACAAATAGTTTTGAATTTGCGTGTTGAGGATTCTGCCATTTTCTCTCACAGATTTCTTGAAAGGGTTGTGTGCATATTGAC
This sequence comes from Reutealis trisperma, assembly GCA_947687605.1. Taxonomy (NCBI): domain Eukaryota; kingdom Viridiplantae; phylum Streptophyta; class Magnoliopsida; order Malpighiales; family Euphorbiaceae; genus Reutealis; species Reutealis trisperma. Next base: position 113,147 of record CANTUT010000607.1, read on the forward strand.
AATAATGAATGTGCATATAAAGAAATTAGAAGAATAAAAGAACAGTTCAATGGGATAAAATAATTATTGACAGAAAAAGTATAAAAATAAAAATGATGATAAAAATAAAAATAATCAATACTGTGTGTACAAATGTCAAAAAGAAAACATTGAAAAACTAAAAGCAAACATTAAAAGACTAAAAAGTTATCAACAGTAGAAAAATCTGTAGGGTGAGTACAAAAGTCAAAAAGAAAATATTGAAAAGCTAAAAGTAGACATTGAAAGACTAAAAAGTTATCGACAGTAGAAAAGTCTACAGGAAAATAAAATTTAAGTGCTAAAAAGTCAAAAAGTACTGCAAAATGTAGAAAAAATAATGCATTGAAAAATAAAAAAGTTAGTGATACACCTGATTATAAAAAGTTGTGATTTTGGCTCACATATTCCTCTAGTTTTACGTCCAGTAATAGCTTACACGCCTTCTATGAGTCGAGGATAGGCTTCCCATCTAGTTTTCTTATTAACTGGCAAACAGGGTCTTTTATCATCAGATTCCCTAGACTGTAACGCTGCTTCTCTTCTTTGAATAGTTCCCATAAATCTAAAAGAGTGCGTTGAACTTGTCCACAAGGATGCGTCTCAAGAGTCTGTAAGATATTATCCATAGACTCCTTACTCAGTCCATCCTTTATGAATTTAATTTTGTCTTCTCTATTTATGGATGCAAATCCAATATTTCTACAGCGTGTGTTGCAATTCCATCTTGCACACTTGTAGCAGACTCCCATTCTCTTAGCTTTCCTCTTCTTTGAGTAAGAACTTCTCCCCGTACCTGGCAAACATTTAATAAATGAGTCATCAAGCTCACCTGCCAATCGTACTTTGGCTTCTATGATCCAACGAATATCCTCAGGAAGATTCAGACACTTAAATGCCTTCATTCTTTCCAGTCTGCGTTCATCAATTTTCCTGAGCACATTTTGGGGAAGAGTTGGAAATCTATTTTTTAGTGCTGCAAGAGATGCTTCCATATCTGATTAACTTAGCTAAGAAAATGAAAGAGAAAATTTAAAACGAAACAACTAAACAGAAATAAAAGAAACCTAGTAAAGAGAAAACTTGGGTTTTCTCCTAATAATCTTTTTAATAACTTACAAACAACACTAAAGCAAAAATAGAATGAAACAAATAAAAGAACAAAAGAAATTAAAAAGAAGTAAAAAGTTAGAAATTTGGGTTGCCTCCCAAAAGCACTTAATTTATAGTCTTTAGCTTGACTATAGCTAGATCTTCATCAAGGAGGATAATACACAAAGTATATCATCTCGATAATTGTGAAAAGATGGACTTTTGCCAATTTTAATGAGTCAAGCCAACTTGATTTGAACCTGCATGGAAAAAGGTTAAAACAGAAATTATTTAATATTTTACAATTAGGCGCATAATTTCCAAAAGCTTTCAAACGAGCTCTTTTTCTTGCTTTGAATTTTCTCAAGAAATTGAGATAAGAAAGTGGTGGTGTTGAATCAAGAGTTGGTGAGTGCTCAGTTGATGGTGGTGAATGTTTCTTCTTTTCTTTCAAGTCATCAAATTGATATTCTTTATGGTCTGGCATATTTGGTGTTGTTTTCACCAAACAAACTGAAAAAATTTTCTTTGAGTGCTCTTGTTCAAATACTTCTTCAATTTTCCCATCAATTTCAACCACTCTGCAGATATTATCCATAAGAGAAGAATATTTCTTGGGCAAATTGGGCTCAACTTCTTCCTTTTTTTCTTGCTTACTTGAAGTATCTCCTTGATCAATCATCTCTTCCTGATCATCACTCAAAAAAATTGCCAAACATTGATCTCTAGAATGTTCTTCAATTTGGCTCGTTAAATTACCATGGCCTTGAGTATCTAATGGACTAGAAAATTGTTCCATTTGTATATCAAAATTTGTATTGTGGCTCGTCCATTGATTCATCCTATCTTTCATTTTTTGACATCTTTCGTAAGTAGCATTCATGAGTTTTTCTAATGCTATTTCATAAGATGGTTTGTGCTCTTTAAATAGTGCATGATCTTGAAAATCATATTGATAAGGATACCATGAATTGTTACCTTGATTATATTGGTTTTCCTATGAAAAGCTCAAATAGTCACTCCATCCTGAGTTGTTTATGGTGGAATATGGATAATTCTCATACCTGTTATAATTTGGGAAAAATTGTACCTGCTCTACATATTGGCACTCAGAATTCAAATGATTACCTTCACACAGATCACAACTCAAACATGAATTAAATAAACTATTTGCATCAAGTTTATCAATTAAGTTAGCCAATGCATCGACTTTAGCATTTAACTTACCAAAACTATCCTCACTATACATGCTTGCTACTCTATTTAGCATCACTCCTCCATCGCACTATTACAAGTTGTGGAAAGCCACCTTTTTCTTTTTTTAAATTCCTGCGAAATAATAAAAAAAATAGAAAAGAAAAAAAATCTAAAGTAATAGAGTATATCAATCTATTGATATTGTCAAAAATTGCCTTCCCTGGCAACGACGCCAAAACTTGTTGCGCGATTTCTGCAAGTGCACAGATCGTTTACAAGTAATAAAGTGATGAGTGAGTATCATTCCCACGAGGAAGGGTTTGTCAAGTACCAATTTTTAATATTACTCTATTATTTAGAAAATCAATTATGAGATTTTATATTTTAAACTAAAATGAAATTGAAGTAAATAAATAATGATAAATATGAAAATAAGATTAAAGGTCTAGGATTTAGAATTCATCAATTGATCACATATGATTTCTTTATAATTTTTAGATGGATTATTTTTGCTGGAATTAATGATTAAATTTTCCTAAATTATATGATGTTCTCTCTCAAGATACAACATGTGTGTTCATATTAACCTTACGTCTACTCTCGTGATCATAAACAATTAACACAAACCCATTAAGTTTTATGGAAATCCTTTTAAAAACCACAAAGGAGTATTCTTATCTCTAAGCAATACATTCCCTAGGTCAGTTATCCTAATGAACTAATATCGTGCTTCCACTCTCGCTACTTCACACAATATCTTAAATCATGCAATTAATAGCCAGTTAATTACAAGCATTTAGTTCTAAGATAAAAGATTAATTCCAACAATCAACCCAATCAATTAAATATAAATAATCACATGCAAATCAAAAGATTACATCTAAATCCTAGAAAAATAAATTTAGCTATTCATAATTAAAAGAGAAAAAATAATTAAATTAACAATAAAAATTATAAACATAATAATAACTTATAATTAAATTCAAGAATAGAGTTTAGAGAGAACTTGTTTTGGGATACAATCTTTGATGAACTCAAGCTTCCAAAAACTCCTCCTCTTGATCAAAATAAAAAATAAAACTAATCTACTCTAAGAAAACATATGAAAATCTCTCTACATTTTTTTTTTTTTTTGGATTTTCTTTGGTGCCATTTCTCTTTGCCAAGCATGGTATTTATAGACATGTTTGGTGGAAGAATTCAAGTTCCATTAAAATTCTTACATCAAAAATTCAACATTGATGGTTAGGTTGGCCACCAACCATTGAATTCCTTCATCAATATTCAAAAATGATTAGGTTGGCTACCAACCATTGAATTTTGGCTACCAACCATTGAATTCCTTCATCAATATTCAAAAATGGTTAGGTTGGCTACCAACCATTGAATTTTGGCCACCAACCATTGAATTTATTTCTCATGGATTGAAAACTTGAATCATTGCTTGTATCATTATTTTTATGACATCATTTTGATCTGCAAAAATAAAATAAAAATACTTAAAATATGTTATAATTTATTTATAAATTATAGAACTATTTATTTCTAAAAATAAGTAATAATATTATTGCATTCTCGAGAACTGAGCTAAAATTTAAGTTTAAACAATTAAAATAACTCTAAAAATATAGAGTTATCATAAATCATAAAGATAAATCAATCCAAATGAATGATTTAATTGATTAAAAACCTATTCAATCCATACGAAGTAATCTAAGATTCATCAAATACCTAAGTATGACAAATTTAGTTCATAATGAAAAAGTAACAAGAATAAAAGATAAAAGTTAAAGAAATCAAGCAATCCATAATGGATGAATGATAATCCAAACTCGAATATTCAATCCTTCACTTGAAACATGAGGGACTTGGATCTTCACCTTCAATTTTCACTACAAAACCTTAATTTTTCCTCAGAGAAATTGCCTCCAATTGATAGAATTCTGATCTCCTAATTTCTATGCAAAAATTTCTTATATACTCTGACAGAATCGCTACCACGCCCAACCCTATACTTGTGGCCTTAGGCATAGGAATGGCAAGAAAAACTTTTGGCTTGGCAAAATCAGGCATAAACTTTCCTTCTTGTCCCACAAGCCCACCCACGCCCATGGCTTTGGGAGTGGGAACAGGGCAAAAAATATTTCTTTTACATGAAAATAGGCAGTAGCCTTTCTCCTTGTCACACGGGCACTCCCATGAGTGTGGGCTTGGGTGTGGCCTGAGCTTTACTTTGCTTCTGCCTCTTTAAAATACTCCATCTTTCAACTAAACTCTATCATTCTTTTGTACTATCATCTCATGGCATGTCAAAACACAAGGTCTCTAAAAAGGACTGAGAACAACACTAAAACAAACAAATCAAACTCAATTTTAAGCATAAATCATGATAAACAAAGAGGTAAAATATAGGCATTCATATACCTATCAAATTCTCGCACACTTGAGTGTTTACTTGTCCTTAAGCAAATTGAATCAAGATAAAAAGAGTGAAATAAAATCCCCCTACCTCAAGTAATAAAAATCAAATAGTTTATATGGCAATTACTCGAAATCGTTGATGTAAGCAAATTATTATACCCTAGCCCTTAAGACTAAGTACAGAGTGAGTAGGGTGTCAAACTCTAGGGAATTTTGAGCAATTTTATATTAACCGAACAAATAATAAGATGAATAGGCAAAGAATAATTGGAGTTTGAGTAACTAATTAACTATTAATTTAACTACAAATCACTAAATTCTAAATAATTCAAAGTTATTAAACAATTTCTAGAAAGAGAACAGGTTAGAATTACAAATTAAATTTAAATCAATGAACTTCTAACATGTATATGAATTAAGATTATGAATGAGTTGATTGGAGAATTAACCTGAAATCTTTAAAGCTTATCTCTAAGTCAATTAAAGGTATTTTTGAATAAACTTACATGCACTCTCATGTCAATGTAAATGTAAACAAAAACCATGAAGTTCAATGTTAATTCTTTTTACCCCTTTAGAAGTAGATTCTAATTAATCTTTTAACTTAAGTGACATCAATTACTTTTCCATTAAGAATTCCAATTCTCATTGCAAATTCTTAACTATCATATTACATATGGTGATCAAGCATATACAACAACTATTAAGAACTTAATTGAAGCCAAATCAATCATTCATTAATAAAATATTAAAGTGAAGTTCACAGACTAAATTTGCATTGCAATCCTAACCACAAGTACTTTAGCCTTGATGCATTGTTAAATAAAAAAGAAGATTAAACATTCAATCATCAAAGAAATAAAATAGATTAAGCAAAGAAAAAGTTATAGAAATCTTTTACTAGCCCTTCTCAAGATTAGAAGCCTTGATACAAGAATACTTTCCCAAAGTGTTGTACTTGAAAATGCTAAAACTTGTAAGATCTCTCTTTTTCTTCTTAATACAATACTCTCTACTTGTATTATGATTTTATAGATTTTCTAAATGTCTTTTACAGAAAAAACTTCAACTATTTAAAGACCTTGAACAGTTAAAAGTCATAACATTTCATAAAGGAATGCAATACTTCATGAAAGGTCACCTAATAACTGCTTCAGAAACTTCAAGGACATTTTGGACAATTCAGATGGCAAAATTAGACTTAGAGGTCTTCATGAAAGTTATAGGCCTTTTTATCAACTTTCCATAGCCTCTTGAATTGTTTCAATCCGAGTTGTGTAGAGGAAGTTATAACCAAAATATTGCAGACTATTCGTGAAGAAATGCAACACTTTGTGAAAAGTCACCTAATAACTGCTTCGGAAACTTCAAGGGCATTTTGGTCAATTCAGATGGAAAAATTAGACTTCAAGGTCTTCATGAAAGTTGTAGGCCTTTTTATCAGCTTTCCATAGCCTCTTGAATCATTTCAATCCGAGTTGTGTAGAGGAATTTATGACTAAAACCTTGCAGACTGTTCCTGAAGAATCCTGTCTTTTGGTGTGTCCCGACTCGGCACCAACTCATCCTCCACTCAACAACTCGGCACAGCAGCCATTGGTGCTGAGTCAGCACACTTGGTGATAACTCAGCACTAGTGAATTCCAAAATTTGATGTCTTTTTATATTTGATTCTTCTAGGAACCTCCAATACCTCCCATAACCTACTAAAACTTATAAAATACTCTCAAAACCATCAGGTTAAGGAGAAATCTTGAGAAAATGTTAGTATAAATAATATTAAGGAAATACACATAAAATGCATTAAAATATACTAAACATATACCTAAAAAGCAACTAAAATGCACTTGAAATAATCACTAAATTCACACCATTTTACATCACATCAATCATCATAACTTTTAAACACGACAGCCAAACTAGGAAACCTTCATGGCAAATTCTATAACCTAAAACTTGCAATCTAGAGTTATAGATGTGAGCAAAAAATTCCAAAGCAACAAGAGTTCAAACAAAGTAGTCTTTAATGATTTTTCTCCTAGGTGCATGACTATTCCCTTGAATTTGCTCTTTTCGTTTGTTTTTTTTTTTTTCAATTGCATTTACCATTCAATTTGTTTTCTTTTTTTCTTTGCATTTTCAAGGAGCCTGACTTGTTTGAACCATCATTTTAGCCTTTTTATACGAGTGCAAACACTTGTGGTGCTAGCCTCTAGTCACTCAGCTAGAATTATACATTCAAATGGCTACTAGCACTATTCATGATCTTAATCCTTTGTTGTTTTAAAAGGAGTCAAAAACAGCGGAATAATTTTTAATTTTCAAAGTCCTTTGCAATTGCTTTTGATTTTCTCTTTATTTTCAAGGAAAAATAATCATACATCCAAGGATATTATATAATTCAACTACTCGAAACTAAAATAACAATGGAAAATTTTAGTGCTCAAAAATGTAACTAAGTTTCAAACTTTAGGATTTGCAAAATTTATCAATTTAAAATCCTCATACTACTACCAAATCCGATTCTCAATAAAAGATTAAGTCATTTACCATGCATCAATCAAGGCATTGCCATTCAACCATAATCAATTTATCAACCAAGAAGGGAAAATTTCATGCCATACTATTATCTAAATTCAATTGGCTTGACCATTACAATCAATCAATCATAAGGCAATCAATAAAACCCTCCCTCACACTTAAGAAACATAGTGTCCCTAATGTGTTGGAAACAAATTAAAAGAAAAGAAATAAAGGGGAGAGAGAACTGCCTTGTCATTGCCATCATATACAAATTGTAGGAATGTTGTGTCAGAATCCATGCCATTACACATATTGCTACAGATCCAAAAGTATGCTAGAAAAAAGAAAGAGAAAAGATCAAAAAGAATAATAACAGTCATCCAAAATAAAGCAAAATAAAATAAAAAATGAAAAGAAAAGCAATCCTAAATAATAGAGTACAGTAATCTAGAAAAGAAAATAGAAAAAGAAGAAAATAAGGATAAGAAAAAGAAAAAGAAAGAGGAAACTAGTCCTCCACACTTAGTCAAAATTTTAATTTTTTTTTAATAGACTTGCTCGATCATAGAAACCAACACCACCAAGCAAAGAAAACAATTAAAACCAAGAAAAATAAACAAAAAAATGAAAAACAAAGAAAAATAAACTAAAAACACTCAAATTGGTGGGTTACCTCCCACCCAGCGCCTCTTTAATGTCGTATTATCTGGACATTGAAGTTATTCATCCTCATCCAAAGGAATAGAGGCTTTATCACGTTGCTTGCCTCCATAAAGTAAGATGAAAATCATGTAAAGCTTTTGACCTTTACTTAATTTGTTGGTTGCAAATCTCAATTGAAAAGCTCTCCCTTTGCTTCTTGCAACCATCAGCTTTTCCACTTCAGGTTTATTTTTAAACACTTCCACCCATGCATTTGACTCAGGAATCTCGAATTCAGAATCCAATAGAATTTGCACATGATCCACTCCATCCTCCTCTTGCAAATATGAGATGCTCCATCTAAATTCATTCACCTTCCACTTTAAAACCTCCATAAAACCGATCTCTTCCCCCAAAGAAAATTTTGAAGACACAAATATTGGCCTTGTATTTGAATCTTTAACAACTAAACAATGAAAGAGGAAAGGTAATGGAGTAAGGTTATTTATGGGTTGGTTTTCAAAATATGGAATTTAGGATTCATGAGGAGTGAATATTGGGATCAAGAGTGGACTATTTTCATGGGATACCAACTAATTGCTTAGGCTCATCCATTTCTCCATCTTCTATTAATCGCTCACCTAAACAATTTGCTGCACCAAATTCTTTATCCAAATCTTCCTCACCATTCTCATCTTCTAATTGTTCATCATCCCATCAATATGGCATAATCGCTTGAGATTGGTCAGAACAATTCAAGTTAAGGTAATTCTCAGGGTAAGGATAGAAGTCAGGCTCACGGTTGAGGTTTTCCCATTCAGCTTCTAAGACATCATGTCTTTCATCAAACTCCTCAACCACATTCTTTGTAGAATTGATGAACCTTTCCAATGTAAGTTTAAGGGATGAGTTCTCTTCCCATGACTGCCTATGCTCTTATGGTCTCTCATAAGCAAAGGAGTGGAACCAGGACTTGTTATCTTTTTTCTACCTACATTTAGTATCAATTACATTACTAGATTTATACAAAATTGACACCTCTACATTATCTTTCCACTATAAACTGAGCCAGCAATTCCCTTTGGCTCAATATACTCTACACCATCAAATTTCAATTTTCTCCTTACTGTTTCTAAGTTCTTACTACATTACTTTGTTGCAAAGAGAAAGAGCAAGGTGAGATGATGGGATTTACAAAGATTGTTTAGGTAATGGATTGTCAGGGATCATCCCATTCCCTAATAGTTCTAGTTTAAAACCTTCATAGGGCATTAGTGGCTTTAAGCGAGATACCAACGCCTTCAATTTAGGAATCTGAGAATGAATTTTTGTTTCTCTTTAACATTGAGCCCCCTCCATCCTCTATCTCCATTCTAACGTCTAATTCCCCTCTAACAGTCATTAAATTCCTGGGCTTATTAATTGTAGATATAACTTCATATGGGCCTATGATTGTTTTTCAAGAGGTCCAAATAAACAGGCTTCCCTTTTAATTTTTACTATTCTCCTCGTTTGATCTGTTGAATCAGCAGAGCCCATATTAAATTCCAATAAATTTTTTTCAACACATTTTGGGCTTACCTTGACCTCTTTATCCTTCTTATCTTAAATGTTGGCCTCCACACAAAGCATTTTAGGCTTGTGTTACTCTCCAAATCCACCTTCCTCCTAACCTCATTTTATGGGAATAGTCTCTAGCTCACCTCTGCTCCTTTTTCTTTTGAAAGCTCTAGGAAATTGAATGCTAGGCATGGAACAACAGCCAAGGTTGCAACCATACCTTTTTCAAGGATTTGGTTTTTATAAAAGGAAAACCTTCTTATATCCCCCACTGAACACATACCTATATCATTGATTATGTTAGTCAATGAAGGCTTCCTCTCCCTTTGTTTCACCTCCCCTCAAGTATAAGAGCCTTGGCAGTTGTTTTCCACTTACAGCAGGGATGAAACTATTTTAAAAGCTATCAGGTTGGGTTAGGAATAGCTTTATAGGAATCTCTTCACAGGAAAAAAAGGGTATTAAACAGAATATGCTAGGATTGTATTGAAAGATGGTTGGCCTAGCCGCTAGAGGAATGTTAGGCATGGGCCAACCTTTAAGCCCCTTTCAATGACTTGACCTTTAATTTGTACTGTACTTTCAATTTTATGGAAGTTCCTAACCAACAGATGGTCTACGTAGTCCAAGCCCTTTGACTTAGAGGTTGGCCCATGCCTAGCGTTCCTTTAGCGGCTTGGCCAACAATCAAAATCTTTGCTGCCCCACTATTCCTAAAAGGAATAAAGTAAGGGGCAGACCTTAATATCTTGAGTTTTGTCTATTGGTTTTTCATTAATAACCAATAGCTTCAGTTGATCTTCTGATATTTGCCTAATGAAATGTTGGGAAGATCTAGAGTTGTCATTTTGACCATTTTCCTGCCAACCTATAAGAACCACCCATTCTCATCCTTCTACTCAATCATATTAGGCTACTTGAAATTTTTGACAGGCTCTTGAGGAATTGCTAAGACACTCATTCTATCTTCCTCCTCTCTCTATTTCACCATTGCTCTCATGGAGGAAGCTTTCTTCTTCAAAGCTACTATTTTGCTCTTACCTTCGACCCTAATCCATAGACTATGCTAGATTTTCTCCTTGTTCCGCTCCTCATTTTCAACTGGATTTCTAAAATAATTGCAGTTTTCCATAGTATGGGTCATAAGGCCACATTTTTGGGAAAATAAGGGGAGTCTATCACATGAAAAGGAGACACATTATTCCTTCCCCTATTTAGCATTCTTGAATCCAAAAAGAATAAGATTGTTGATATTCATCCACACTCTGATTCTCAAGAATGATCTCCCAATAAATTCCTTCTCAAGTTTTTATAATAGCAACTGCATTAGCCTTCGTCATTTGTTCTAGTGAAAGCCCTGAAATTTGGACTAAGAATCTTTCTTTGTTGAATTCAAACTCCCCAGCTATTAGATCAAGCTGCCAATCCTTTAACACTAAAAGGTTCCTTTGTATCTTTCACAATACTCCATAATGTATTCTTCTCCTATCTTCTTCTTTGAAGAATTTGAACAAAAACACATTTTTAGCTTCAAAATCTTCCACTTCAAAACCTAACTTTGTAACCCAGACACTTGCTAGGATATCTCTGATAAGCCCTAGACTAATTGTTTATCTCCCAGCACTTTACCCACCAATAAATATTTGGAGAATTTAATGCTTAATTCAAATTTGATTCCAGCTGTAGTGTCCTTATAATACAGCTTAGATCATCAATGCCTTGACTTGGCTGTACTTTGTCTTTCTTTTGCTCTATAACTCGATCTTAACTTACTAATCTTGATCTTAAGACTCTTATTCACTAAAACTCATTCCTTCTATTTACAGAGATTGTGGACAAAATGCGCTGACTCAGCTCTACTTTGTCTTGATCTTTCTCTTTTTCCATAACTCGATCTTAACTCACTAATCTCGATTTTTAGACTTTTATTCACTAAAACTCATTCCTTTTGTTTATAGAGACTATAGACAGAGAGAACACTTTTGGTCAATAAATGTACAACAAAAAGTCTCTTTCACTTAATTTGCATTATCAGCGGACACCATTACCTACAAAATTAATTAATAAACTTCAACTTCAACCAACAAATCTCTCTCTCTCTCTTTATGTAAGTGTTTAATTTTTATTACTTTTAAATTGACTCATAAATTAATAACAAACATGACCCATGCATATATTTTCTTTACTTTAATATTCAAAATTAGCATAAGGTAATGTTTTGATTTAATAATAATAATAATAATAATAATAATAATAGTATCCTCCATATATTAAAATATTTTGAAAAACAAAAATTAAATAAAAATATATAATCACGAGTCCGCAACTAGTTGTAAATTAGTGCTTACGTATAAAGTTATAAGAATATGATCGCATCAATTTAATTTCAATATATGAGTAAATGAATTTGACTATACAATGTGGAGTTGGTCCACATTATATGCTAGTCATTTGCTCTTCGAGTATAATTAGTATGTAAGCATAACATTACAATGGATATAGTCGCATAAATTTTATTTTTAGAGTATGACCGTATCTAATTGGACTAGAATAATGTAGATTGCTTAGTCATGTAATGTACAAATCACTTTAAATCTAAATAACGGAGATCCTACTATAAATTAATTTGTAAAATTGCATTAAAAGTAAAATTTAAAAAAAAAAAAAGATATACTAAGCCAAATTGACTAATAAAAAAAAAATCATTTTATATTTTAGTGATATTAAAACAATTTATAAGGAAGACAATTATTCAAATCCAAACCAATGACCACTTACATAATAATGCAAAGGCTTAATTATAATGTCATCAATAAACTTTATTCATGTTTTTACACTTGAATTGGGTACGGACATTAAATTAAAAATAATAATTTAAATAAATTTTAAATTTCAATTGTATTATGGGGATATTTTAATTTTAATAATCTACTCAATTGCAAATATTTTTTTAAGACATTGAATAAAGTTCATATAATATAGTAATCATATTAACCTTCAAGATGCAGGTCAAGCTCCTAGTGAGCATTTAATTTGTGCCTAAGTCTGAAAATTTTATTCTATAAATTATTTTCCTTTATTTCTAATAGAGGAAATTAGTTAACAAAAAGATTTATTAATCCAAAACTATTGTAGCTGCGGATCAAACTCAAGATCATTTTATGCTGATAAAAAGATGTATATCTCTCTTGTTCGCTAATTTTTATGAAGGTTTTTACCATAATATGTTACTTTTAAAAAAAATATTTAATCAAATATGCTATATTTTTAAAAATTTACTAAGATATGCCACTTTTTTTTGACTTATTGACCAATAAACCCCTAGTCCAACTACCAAATTTATTATAAAATTTTTCATATAGTTTTGACTTAATGGAAACCCGAAGTTTAACTTTGGTTTGCTTTTTTTTTTTTTATTTTTTTGAAATGCTAAGAATGTTGATTCATTAAGTGAATATATATATATATATATATATATATATATATATATATATATATATATATATATATATATATATATATATATATATATATATATATATATATATATATATATATTGTTAATTAATTATCTTCAAATTAAATTAAAAATTGTTAATTATATTATTGTAAAAACCCCATTTTTATGCAAACTAGGCTACTAGTAGTGATGGAGTCCCATGAAGAGAGAGAGAGAGAGAGTAACAACTCAACTCAAGGAATACAATTTCCATGTTAAAAACTTGCAATAACTGTTTGTAAGAAAATTAAAAAAAAAAAAAAGGAAAATAATTTTAGCCGAAAATGAGAGTAAAGAATAATTTACTTTTTTCCAATTTCCGCTTCTTACCTTTACTGATCCCTGAAAATCTTGGAATTGAGCTACCAAGTAAAAATTGATCGTAGAACCTTTAAAGGGTAATTTAAAAAATTGCACCTTTTTTTTTTTAGCCCAGAAAAAATTGCACGTTTTTTAGAAGTAAAAAATCTTCTCACATGAATATGACTAGTCTCTAGATATAGTAGTTGTTAACAGCATAGTTACTAGAATCGAATCCAACCGCTAGTTGGATTGATTTAATCACAAGATATTAACGAGTTCGTTCAATTAATAAAATATCAAACCAAGTGATCTATATTAAATCACGACTGAACTGTACAGTTTTTAATCAAACTGCATTGTTGAATTACAATTTTATAGACTGTAATTTAATTTTTCTATTTTAAACATATTTAATATTTTATTTAGTTGAATTTAAATGTATAAATAATTAATAACATATTAAAAATATAAATTATATATATATATATATTTAAAAATTAAAAATTAAAAATATGTTATAATAATATTTAAATAGTGTGATAAGATTGGATATCTATCCTATCTCTATAGATAGATATTCTTATGTAAATAAAACTCTATTTCTATTTGTTTCTATAACTTTTTATACATATAAATACGTGTTATAATTAATAAAGATACATACAGAAATTTATTTTTTTTCTACTCTCTTTTTTTTCTATTCTTTATAATTATTTTTTATTTCATAATACGTTATTAACACGAATCATTTTATAATACTCCTCATAATTTTGGATAGCTTGTGATTTATTACAACTCAACTAAGGCGAAAATTTTAAAGAAATAAGATTCAAAATTTATGGCAAATAATAATTAATAAAGATTTGATATACTATTTGATAATTAATTAATTAAATTCTAGTTGCTAAAGAACTAGTATTATATTTTAAATTTTAATTCCTGAAGTAGAACTAGCATTATATTTTAAATTATAGTTTCTGAAGAACCAATAATCTCTATATTTCTTGAAAAATTAGTACTATATTTTAAATTTTAGTTCTTGAATAACTAACATTATATTTTAAATTATAATTCCTGAAAAACTAATAATCTCTATAATTCTTGAAAAACTTGTACTATATTTTAAATTATAGTTTCTGAAAAACTAACATTATATTTTAAATTATAGTTTCTCAAGAACTAATAATATCTACAGTTCCTGAAAAACTAATAATAATTACAATTTCTAAAGAACTAATAATATCTACAGTTCCTGAAAAATTAAAAATAATTATAGTTTCTGAATAACTAATATTTTTTACAGTTTTTGAAGAACTAATATTCTCTACAATTTTTGAAAAACTAATCAAAATAAATAAATAAATAAATATAAATTTCTGAAAAATTTATACCTTACGTTCCTGAAAAACTAAATATCCTAAATCATTGAGAAACTAGTATCCTAATTCGTTAAAGAACTAATATTATATGTTCTTGAAAAACTGAATATATTATCTATAAATTTTTAAAAGACTAATTTAATTATGATCACACTATACTTTATTTAAGTAAGGAAGAGTTGAATATCTCACTATTAATGATTTTTAGAGTTTTAAAAATAGATATGATTACTTGAAAGATATGGTATTACCACAAACTCAATATGATTGGCTAAGTCTATACCTACAAGACTTGAAGTTTATTTTAGAATATAATCCAATCATGTTTAAAATTACTTCAAAACTGAAATTGTGCAGTGATAAAGTTATATACTTTTGTAGCAGCAATATAAAAAGCAAAAAAATTTACAAATATTGTTTGTCTTCTAGTGGTCAGAAAGAATAATTACTAATGAGAAATTATCAAACAATGTCCACTAGTATAACTGCATTCCCTGAAGTGAATGCTATAAATTATTTAGTACATCATGACAACTCTGAAAGAATAGCAACTCATATAGAGGACACAACTCAATATTGGTGATTTTATGTAAACTCTCTGAAGGAGTAATTTGTAAAGATTTTACAAGTTGTGCATTATAATGAGTTATTTTATTATTGTTTTATCCCCAATATACATGTATAATAAATTGCATTGAAACTACAGTTTAATTATTGAACTTATAGTTCAATAATTAAACCTTGAAGGTTTGGCATGAATGTCATTATGTATATCATACTTACTCTCCTTTGAAACTTGTACAAGGACATGAGTCGCAAATTTTTAGTTGTACTATGAATATATTAATATCATTATCTCAATGTGCGAAAATAAGTCTATAAAAGAGACTAAGAATTTATTTTAATGAGGTATATTTCTCGATATTAGGGGAGAAAAAGCACATACAGTGCTAAAGAATATTGAGAAATTTATTAGAACAAAAACACTTTAAATAATTTTGATACACATATAAATTAGAGTGAACAAGAAGTTCATAAAATAATACAGTTGCAACAAATTACAATTTAACTGCCAAATGCATTTATAAATGCTAAAAGAGTGAAAAAGTCTCATATTACAACTGCTAATACCCCAGCAAGGGTTGTGGTTCCAATTGCAGATAGAAAATTAATCAATCTCACTACATACTAGAAGCGTAGATAGTAAATTGGAACTAAAGATAAAAATCTGCGAAAAAGAAAAACAGTGTCACTCATAAAATCTCTTGAAGAGAAACCTTTTGAAGAAAAAGAGCTCAGTCAAAGAGTTATAGCTAATCATGAGACACAGACTGAGACAATGGAACAATAGATCTTTCAAATATGGCTTCTGGAGTTGATGATCATATAAATGAAAACTATGAGATCTTAATTATTTTTCTAATATAAGAGAAAGAGTTGATAGAAATTCAATTATCATCGATGATGAATTTGCCTCAACAGTAGCTCTTGCTATTTTAAGAGAAAATTTAGATCCAGAATCTATAAGTATAACCAAATATTAGTATAAACGTGATTAATCATCATGGAAAGAGACAATTAAAGTAGAATTAGACTCGTTCTATCATTAATTATGAAAAAATAATTTTCTTATTATGAAAATGATCATGTTCTAATACTTAATTAGTATGGTAATTAAAGAAAGGCTTAATATATGCCATATAAAAGTATTATTTATATAAGAGTTCCAGAAGGACTAAAAATATCATAAATAAATGCACATTAAATATGTGACATATATTTCATCAAATTGTAAAAATCCTTGTATGGATTAAAGCAATATGGACATGTGGTATAATTATTAGAGTAAATTCTTATTAAAAGAAAGATATGTGAATAATATACTACGTCTATTTATATTCATAAAAGACCATAGAATGGTAAATGTTATTATTGTAGTATAAGTTGATGATTCAAATATCAGTGTGACTACTAACGAACTCAAAGAAGTATGTATCAATTTAAAAAGTGAGTTTAAGATGAAAAATTTAAGGAAATGAAATTTTTTATCAGCCTGCAGACCGATTATCAAGGAGTTCTAATACACCAATCTACTTATGTAGAAAATGTATTTAAACAATTTTGCATAGATAAATCTTTTCTCTTAAGCACACCAATAGGTGGACCACTAACTGAAAGTGAAGAGAAACTTTTTTAGACCTAAAGAAGATAACAAAAAGCTATTAATTTGATATTGAAGTACCATATTTAAGTACTATAGGGGCACTCATGTATTTTGCAAATTGCATTAGATTTGAAATTGTATTTATAAAAAAAATTTCTAGTTAGGTATAGCTCTGCAACTATTAAGAAACATTAGAGTGGTATAAAAAGTTATCTTTAATATACTATTAATATTATAATCATATTTTGATTCAAATTTCAAATTGGTCTATATGTGAATATTGGTTATTTACTTGATTTCCATAATATATGGTAGATCTTAGACTAGCTATATATTCACTTATGTTGGTACTTATAAAAGTTTTTTATGGTCCTGAAGTACCTCACTAAAGATACTTTCATTGTGTTTTGAAAATAATGCAATTTGTATTGCACAAATTAAAAGTGGGTATATCAAGTGTGATGAAATAAACATATAAACTTCACCCAAATTCTTATATATACATGAGC
The DNA here is from genome assembly GCA_947687605.1 of Reutealis trisperma. Classification (NCBI taxonomy): domain Eukaryota; kingdom Viridiplantae; phylum Streptophyta; class Magnoliopsida; order Malpighiales; family Euphorbiaceae; genus Reutealis; species Reutealis trisperma. The sequence continues at coordinate 130,454 of CANTUT010000607.1, forward strand.
TCTAGAAGAGATATCCACCAAATTCGCTCAAGCGACAACCTAATAGACTTATATACTAAGTCTTTTACCTAGTGTGGCATTTAAACGGCATTGTTTTATTGATTAATATACACCGTATTAAAATTTATCTTCATTAGAGGGAGCAAATTAGTATATAATTATACTCTTTTTCCTTAGTCAAGTTTTTATCCCACATGATTTTCTTGAACAAAAGTTTTAATAAGACAATATGTCAGTGACAAAATAGCGCATGAAATATACTCTTTTCATTAGCTATATTTTCTCTCACTGGGTTCTAGTAAGATTTTTAATAAGGTATATTTATCATGCAAGCAATATCTTAAGGGAGTACTATAAATAAATTATTATATATGGATATTACTTAAATATCATTAAGTGTACAGTTTGCCAACTTAGCAGATTTGTTTATAAAGGTTTTTAATGAAATAGTATTATAATGCAAGTTCTACAATAATAATGTACTATTTTTCTTTTATTAAGATTTTTTTCCCATACAGTTTTTTCTTATTAAGGTTTTAACATATTCTTTATAATAGACACCTAAGAGAGAGTGTTATGATAATATTTAAGTGGTGTAATAAAATTAGATATTTATTCTATCTTTATAAATATATATTTTTATGTAAATAAAACTCTATTTCTATTGTTATCTCTGTAACATTTTTACACCTATAAATAAGTATTACAATCCATGAAAATACATATTTAAATTTATTTTTTCTTTTATTTTCTTTTTTCTCTATTCTTTATAATTATTTTTTATTTTGTAATAAAATATATAATGTTATTATTATTAAAAAACCAGTAATTAAACTGTAAAACTAACGGTTCAACCATTTGAATATTCATTTTCAATATTTACGGTATAACACTCAGTCGAATGCTTGTAAGTTGTAACGCTGATTAAAGGGTTGAGATAAAGAAATTGGCACAACTTCTAATAAGCAAGGAAATGAATTATGCACCTCCAGCTGGCAAAATAGAGACTTCATATTAAGAAGTTGAGACTGTGCACAAGACAAACTTCACCACAAAAAATAAAAAAAAAATAAATCATGAAAAAGGGGAACAGGTAAGCTAGCTGTACTTTGAGAACAACATACGCAGTTGTAAATAATTGAAGTTAGGTTAACTATACAACATAAGCCAAGAACCACAAGCTTTCCTTTTCTACCAAAGTTATTATTATTAGGGTCCTTCTATACCTGGATTGTTCTCGTGATTGTTACAAACACTGCTTGTGGCTGCAAGCCAATTAATTTCATCAATTGGGTCAACTGACGGTGCACCGTTTACCCAACCACTAATTATATGTGCGAGTTTGTGTTTAACATTTCTCTCTCTCCCGTCATTACCACTAAGATCTTATTTGATTCAATAAAAGAATATTCTCTCTTCCAAATTAATATACGTTTTATGAAAAAATTTTGTTTCAATTTAACTGTGATTGAGTAATTCTACGCAGCATTTGTTAATTTTTTTTTAATTTTACTTTCTTAGAAATAGAGTTTTAGTGAAAAAAAAAAAAAAGGAGTTTTAATAATAAAAGAAAGATATTTTTGTCCATTTTGATTAAAGCTGAAGCATTTTAATAATTTTTTTAATATATATACAACCCTCTAAAACGTGTATTATTATGAAATTAGAATCAAAATGAATAATTTTGATTCTTAGATCCAGAATTAAAATAATTAAAAGAGGGAGATCCGGCTTGTATTTCTATCCTCAAATCATTAAAAATTATCACTAAATTTAAAAGTTGTCACCAAAAGAAAAATTATCACTAAATTTAAAAGTTGTCACCAAATATTTTATGTGATACTAAAAAATTGTCATGAAATTGTGGTCTGTACCTTTGTGATTATAAATTAATGCTATTTATAATAATTTTAATTGCCAAGGGTAAATTTTGATTAATGGCTGTAAATTAGTTATCGCATGAAATCTTTTTAGTAACAATGATTATTATTATAATTAAAAGAAAAAATATCACGTATTCATAATGTTTTCAGAGAAATGAAAATTGAAAACTTAATATATTAATTATATAAGTAGACTATATCATATTCTCGGTAAAAGAAAAAAAAAATTATATATCATGCTCATGACACAACACAATATCACACATTTAAAGAAACTTATATTGGAGCCAAAGTTTAAATTTGCTGGCGTAGAGTACTACTCTACTAATTATTATTAATTTTGCTAACACTAAATAGTTTTGATTGCCCCATTTAATATTTTAATTAATTATATGATTTTGATTTGGTTATTATATAATAATAAAAGAAATAGAATTAACCTTTATATTTAATTAATGTATTTAATAAGTATACTTTTTTATGCATGTCATACATTCTTAACAAATTTATTAATATCATCAATATTTCTTATGTTATTTTTATTTATAAAATATATGTGTACTGTATTTTAATTTAATTATGTGTATATGTGCATGTGTATTGCTTCTTGTGGAATAACATCCACATGAAAAATTAAATAAATGATTATTTATTAATTATTTAATGTATTTAACTAATGATAAATATAATAATATATTTCGTAACTCTAATTTCTGTTATATATATATATATATATATATATATATATATATATATATATATATAACTCTCCCAAAAATAGTAGTAGATTGATGAATAACGATTTATAGATCTCTGAGAATTATTCCACCTATGTGTTACATGACCTAGACAATGAGAGTGTTTTGTAGTCTCTATTTCACCTCATTTATGGTTGGTGTGAAGACTACTCATGATTCAGTTGCTTCTATTAAATTTTTAATATAAATTTAAAAGAACCAATTTTAAAATAAAGCTAACTATTAAGATTAGATAATCCATTTTTATATTAATCACTTAATATGTTTATATTTTATCAATGTGAGATAGATTTTTAATAGTTATCCTCAAGTGGTAACAAATTTTTGATATGAACTGAATTGATATAATTAAAAGCCAAATATTAATAAAATATATCCGATACCCATCACAAAGTGAAAGACAATTGAACGAAACCCTTCACCGATCAAGAATTGAAATATCCCCATAGGTCAAGGAAAATTAAAACAATCGATTAAATTTTAATATCATATTAAATTTTTAATATAAATTTGAGAGATGAGAGAATTAACATTAAAAATTAGTTATTAAGGTTGAATGATTCATTTTCTATATTAATTACTTTATATATTTATATTTTATCAATATGAAATAGGTTTTTAACAATTTTCACTGTAAAATAATTCTATTACTTTATATTATTTGTGTATAATATTTTATCTAACACTTTCATTGACAAAAGTTTCTAAATTCACCGCTATTTAATATACTTTACAAATGAAGTCATATATGATATATAGTTACCTTGATGATTACATCTACGTACATCTACATAAATCTAACAATGTAACAGTACTTTAGTCATGTCAGATTAGTTAGGGCCATTTTCATGGTTTAACTTCGATTTGGTGTAATTAATGAGAAATTGAATAGTATCCAACGTATTAGGCAAAAGTCACAAGTTAGCGGGATTTTGCTGAGTGTAATCGCGACTGCGCGCGCAACAAGAAAGAAGCAAATTGCCTAATTGTTACTATCATGCATGTTATTTCACTTATAAATATTGAAATTGAAATTAACGATATTAATTTAATATCATATATAGTTGAGGTGATAAATTGTGATTCAATGTGAATCCATATATTCAAATTCTGAATCATAAACTTAAATGATCTGACTAGCCCAAATTTGAATAACTTGATAATCCTGCTCAATGACATGATATAAATTAATAATAATAACTAATTTTCTTAGTATTGAGAATCTTAATCAACTACTACCACATAAATAATTTTGTTAGTTTTATATGCTAAAATTTATTTATATTTATTTTCTAATAAGTTTTATATTGTTTAAGGAAAAAATATATAAAATTTTATATTTAATTTTAAGTTAATTGCGTTATAATATTTAAATATAAATCTTATTAAATTGAGTAATAAAATACAATATACTAAAGATGAAAATAGAACGCGAGACCTTTTAATATTTAAAAATCTATATTAACCACTAATTCACTAGAGAAATTTTGTTAAGTCTATACATAAAATATATTTATATTTTAAAATATTTTAATTTTAATTTTATATTAAATTTTAAGTTAAATATTTGATTTTATATTTAAATTTAAATCCTTATTAAATTTGTATAAATTATATATATACTTTTTAGGTTTTTTCTAATAATTTTTATTATTCTATTGCCTATTAGAGTACTACTACAATTTTATATTTCCATATATATGTAATTCAAATTGAATTTCATGTAGATTAAAAAAATTGAAAAATGTTATTAATTATCTTATCAAAATTTAATTGTTACACCATTAATTGTTATATATAGATTTCAATATGTTCTGTAATGTAAATTATATTATTTTGTCAAATGTATTAATAAATCTATTTTTATTAAAATAATTAGAGATATTCTTAAATCAAATAATGTGTTCAATAAAATATGACATTGTTTTTCTTTTTTATTTGAGAAAACCAATTATGACATTATTAAGTGAGAGTTTAAAAACGTAGTATTCATGTTTAATAAACTTTTAAAATTATATCACAAGTGCTAAATAATAACTAATTAGTTATTAATCGCTAATCACAAGTGCTTATTAATAAATAATAACTAATTAACCAGTAAAATTATATGAGAAATTTTATATTCAAAATATTTTTTTAAAAAACATTAATTGACTTGACTCGATCCAGTTAAAAACCCACAAATCAACTTGAATTTGATTCAAAATATTCTTTTTAAGTCAACCTGATATACAACCCAGCTTGCTCATAACCTAAGATGACACTCCCAAAAAAGACTACATTTGAAATGACCCGAACCTGAAGTGATCCAATTCAAATTCACTCTACTCGAGCAATTTTCCACTTCTGATATATAGTTATTTATTATTAAAATTAACAATTAATAATAAGTATATATGTATATAATAATAAATTGATAATATTATTAAATGTAATATATGTTAACATTTTAGTGATTTGTGCAAAAAGTTTTGGTTATGGTAATTTGATACATCGGATGGTACTAGTGTTATTTTTTTAATATTAATTTTTTTATTTTAATAGTATTATATACGTTTTGTTAAAATGAATTATCTAAATAGTAATAATCATAATTAGTATTTTTTTAAAAAAGTTAAAAAATTTGTTATAAAATGAAAAATAATTATAGAGAATAGAGAAAAGAGAGAATAAAAGAGAACAAATTTTCATGTATATAACTTCATTGATTATAACACCTATTTATATGTATAAAATATAATAAAGATATGAATAGAAATAAAATTCTACTTATACAAGAATATCTATATATAAAAATAGAATAAATATCTACGGATAATGTTAAGCTAACTATTAACTTCTTTTAGTTTCCCATTTCCATGTAATTTCCTATTTTCATGTAATTATGTTGTATGGATATCTCTTTATAGCTTGTAATCTTATGTATATATTGGCTCTATGTATCAGCTATGGGTTAATGTAATTCTGAGATTATTTCCTCTTCCAAATCTTGTATCTCGAATTGGTATCAGAGCATCCAAAACATGTATAATTCAATTAATCTTGCCTCTTCACCCTCTTATTCTCCTTCCTTATCTTCATCTTTTTCTACCTCTACATCAAGCACCTTAATTATAGTTACAATACTCTTCCTTCTTTCCTAACCTTTTTTTGTTTTTGACACCCTCATCTATGAATCCTACTCATATTCAGCAAACTTTCTCAATTAAATTGACTTCCAAGAATTATATTCCTTGGAAGCTACAATTCACTCCCCTCTTAAATTTCTACAATCTATATGGTATTCTTAATGGTACCAAAAAAGCTCCTCCTAAAGAGATTTTAAAGGCAACAACTAATCAAACTGAAATTAATCACGAGTATATTACATGGTTTGGTAAAGATCAATTGCTATTCTCTTGGCTATTGTCCTCCAATACAGAGGAAGTATACCCGTAACTCATAGGATTGAATACATTTTCTAAAGTTTGGCACACTCTTGCCTCTGCCTATGGTGTTATTAAGCATGCTCAACGAACACAATCGCACATTGAGCTTGATAACCTCTCAAAAGATGATAAATCGGTCTCTCAATATCTCTATTAAGTGAAAGTGATAACTCTATATTTTTAGAGTTATTTTAATTGTTTAAACTTAAATTTTAGCTCAATTCTCAAGAATGCAATAATATTATTACTTATTTTTAGAAATAAATAGTTCTACAATTTATAAATAAATTATAACATATTTTAAGTATTTTTATTTTATTTTTATAGATCAAAATGATGCAATAAAAATAATGATGCAAGTAATGATTCAAGTTTTCAATCCATGAGAAATAAATTCAATGGTTGGTGGCCAAAATTCAATGGTTGGTAGCCAACCTAACCATTTTTGAATATTGATGAAGGAATTCAATGGTTGGTGGCCAACCTAACCATCAATGTTGAATTTTTGATGTAAGAATTTTAATGGAACTTGAATTCTTCTACCAAACATGTCCATAAATACCATGCTTGGCAAAGGGAAATAGCATCAAAGAAAATCCATAAAAAAATATGTAGAGATATTTTCATATGTTTTCTTAGAGTAGATTAGTTTTATTTTTTATTTTGATCAAGAGGAGGAGTTTTTGGAAGCTTGAGTTCATCAAAGATTATATCCCAAAACAAGTTATTTCTAAACTCTATTCTTGAATTTAATTATAAGTTATTATTATGTTTATAATTTTTATTATTAATTTAATTGTTTCTTCTCTTTTAATTATGAATAGCTAATTTTATTTTTTAGGATTTAGATGTAATATTTTGATTTGCATATGATTATTTATATTTAATTGATTGGGTTGATTGTTGGAATTAATCTTTTATCTTAGAACTTAATACTTGTAATTAACTGGCCATTAATTGCATGATTTAAGATATTGTGTGAAGTAGCGAGAGTGGAAGCACAATATTAGTTCATTAGGATAATTGACCTAGGGAATGTATTGCTTAGAGATAAGAATACTCCTTTGTGATTTTTAAAAGGATTTCCATAAAACTTAATGGGTTTGTGTTAATTGCTTATGATCACGAGAGTAGACGTAAGGTTAATATAAACACACATGTTGTATCTTGAGAGAGAACATCATATAATTTAGGGAAATATAATCATTAATTCCAGCAAAAATAATCCATCTAAAGATTATAAAGAAATCATATGTGATCAATTGATGAATTCTAAATCCTAAACTTTTAATCTTATTTTCATATTTATCATCATTTATTTACTTGAATTTTATTTTAACTTAAAATATAAAATCTCAAAATTGATTTTCTAAATAATAGAGTAATATTAAAATTGGTACTTGACAAACTCTTCCTTGTGGGAACGATACTCACTCATCACTTTATTACTTGTAAACGATCTGTACACTTGCAGAAATCGCGCAATAAGTTTTTGGTGCTGTTGCCGGGGAAGACAATTTTTGACAATATCAATAGATTGATATACTCTATTACTTTAGATTTTGTTTTTCTTTTCTATTTTTTTTATTTTACAGGACTTTTATAAAAAAAAAAAAAGAAAAAAAAAGAAAAAAAGAAAAAAAGAAAAAAGAAGGCTTTCCACAACTTTTAATGGTGTGATGGAGGAATGATACTAAATAGAGTAGCAAGCATGTATGGTGAGGATAGTTTTAGTAAGTTAAATGCTAAAATTGATGCATTGGTTAACTTAATTGATAAAGTTAATGATAATACTTTATTTAATTCATGTTTGAGTTGTGATCTGTGTGGAGGTAATCATTTGAATTCTGAGTGTCAATATGCAGAACAAGTACAATTTTTTCCAAATTATAATAGGTATGAGAATTATCCATATTCTAACATAAAAAACTCAGGATGGAGTGACTATTCAAGCTTTTCATGGGAAAACCAATGCGATCAAGGTAACAATTCATGGTATCCTTATCAATATAATTTTCAAGATCATGCACCATTTGAGGAGCACAGACCATCTTATGAAGCAGCATTGGAAAGATTCATAAATGCTACTCATGAATGATGTGAAAGATTGGAAGATAGGATGAGTCAATGGACTAGCCACAATACAAATTTTGATGTACAAATGGAACAATTTGCTAGTCCATTAGATACTCAAGGCCATGGTAACCTGACAAGCCAAATTGAAGAACATTCTAGAGAGCAATGCCTGGCAGTTTCTTTGAGTAATGATGTAGAAGAGATGATTGATCAACCAGATACTTCATGCAAGCAAGATAAAAAGGAAGAGGTTGAGCCCAATTTGCCTAAAAATTTCAAATATCCTTCTCTAACGGATGATATCTACGGAGTGGTTGCAATTGATATGGAAATTGAAGAGATATTTGAAAAAGAGAACTCAAAGAAAACTCTTTCAGTTTGTTTGGTGAAAACAACACCAAATATGCCAAACCATACAGAATATCAATTTGATGACTTGGAAGAAAATAAGAAGCATTCACCACCATCAACTGAGCACTCACCGACTCTTGATTCAACTCCACTGCCTTCTTATCTCAATTTCTTGAGAAAATTTAGAGCAAGAAAAAGAGCTCGTTGGAAAGTGTTTAAAAATTATGAGCCTAATTATAAAATATTAAATAATTTATGTCTTAATTTTTTTCCATGCAGGCTCAAATTAAGCTAGCTGGACTCAATAAAATTGGCAAAAGTCTATCTTTCCACAATTATCAAGATGATATACTTTGTGTATTATCCTCCATGATGAAGATCTAGCTATAGTCAAGCTAAAGACTATAAATTAAGCGCTTTTGGGAGGCAACCCAAATTTCTAACTTTTTTTACTTCTTTTTAATTTCTTTTGTTCTTTTGTTTGTTTCGTTCTATTTTAATTTTACTTTAGTGTTGTTATTAAATAGCTTATTAGGAGGAAATATGAGTTTTCTCTTTATTAGGTTTCTTTTATTTCTGTTTAGTTATTTCGTTATAAGTTTTCTCTTTCATTTTCTTAACTAAGTTAATCAGATATGGAAGCATCTCTTGCAGTACTAAAAAACAGATTTCCAACTCTTCCCCAAGATGTACTCAGGAAAATTGATGAACGCAGATTGGAAAGAATGAAGGCATTTAGGCATCTGAATCTTCCTGAGGATATTCGTTGGATCATAGAAGCCAAAGTACGATTGGCAGGTGAGCTTGATGACTCATTTATTAAATGTTTGCCAGGTAAGGGGAAAAGTTCTTACTCAAAGAAGAGAAGAGCTAAGAGAATGGGAGTCTGCTACAAGTGTGCAAGATGGAATTGCAACACACGCTGTAGAAACATTGGATTTGCATCTATAAATCGAGAAGATAAAATTAAATTCATAAAGGATGGACTGAGTAAGGAGTCTTTGGATAATATCTTACAGACTCTTGAGACGCATCCTTGTGGACAAGTTCAACGCACTCTTTTAGATTTATGAGAACTATTTAAAAAAGAAAAGCAGCGTTACAGTCTAGGGAATCTGACGATAAAAGACCCTGTTTGCCAGTTAATAAGAAAACTAGATGGGAAGCCTATCCTCAACTCATAGAAGGCGTATAAGCCGTTACTGGACATAAAACTAGAGGAAGATGTGAGCCAAAATCACAACTACTGTTTATAATCAAGTGTATCACTAACTTTTTTATTTTTCAATGCATTATTTTTTCTACATCTTGCAGTATTTTTTTTGACTTTTTAGCATCTAGGTTTTATTTTCCTGCAGATTTTTCTATTATCGACAACTTTTTAGTCTTTCAATGTCTACTTTTAGCTTTTCAATATTTTCTTTTTGACTTTTGTACACATGCTGTAGATTTTTCTACTTTCGTTAGCTTTTTAGTCTTTCAATGTTTGTTTCTTTTTAGTTTTTCAAATATTTCTTTTGACATTTGTACACACAACATTGATTATTTTTGTTTTTATTATCATTTTTGTTTTTATACTTTTTCTATCAACAATTATTTTATCCCATTGAACTGTTCTTTTACTCTTCTAATTTTTTTATATGCACATTCATTATTGTCAATATGCACACAACCCTTTCGAGAGATTTGTGAGAGAAAATGGCAGAATCCTCAACACGCAAATTCAAAACTATTTGTGTCTTTTGTAGTCCAAACTCTGGCAAGAAAAGAGAGTACTTGATAGCAGCTAATGAACTTGGTAGGATTTTCACTGAACGAAAAATTGATTTGGTGTTTGAGGGAGGTAGTTTAGGGTTAAGGGGTTGTGTCGCAAGTTCTGCATATATTAGAGGTAGAAAAGTCTTAGGAGTAGTTCTAAAGGCTTTGGCTCGAAATAAACAAATCATTGGTGGAACTATAGGTAATGAGTTACAGGTCAATAGCATGTACGAACGAATGGCATACATGAATCTCAATGCTGAGGCTTTTATCGCATTACCTGGTGGTTTAGAAACATTTAAAGATATTTTCACTATTGCATCTTGGACACAATTAACTGTTCTTCAGAAGCCATTGGGATTACTTAATGTTGATGGTTTTTATAATGGTTTGTTATCTTTTCTCGATCATGCTGTGGAACAGGATTTTATGACATCAGCGAGTCGACGCATCTTAGTCTCTGCTTCAACTATTGATCAATTGATTGATCAACTACAAAACTTTAAATCCGAACCTGATCCATTGATGGCACAGGTAGTTTGGCACCCCAGGGCCAGTAGCAGTAAAAAGCGAGGACTAAATCTGAATCTCCGGTTATAACTTCCCTAACTCTTGTAGTTTTTTTTATTGCATTTTTTTTTATTTTGTGTGTGTGTGTTTTTTTTTTGTTGCACCTGATCAAGTGAAGTTTTAGGTTCGATTCACTAAATGTAAAATGGCTGAGTAAAGAGTTACTTTTGTACTCTTGATACGCATCCTAAATTTATGTGATTTTTCTTTTCAAAAAAAAAAAAAAAAAAAAAAACTTAACTAACTAACTCAAGAGTTATTCATACAAGATGGCTAAGTAAAGAGTACTTTTTGTGCTCTTGATACGCATCTGTATTTTTTTTTCTTTTCTTTCTTTTTCTAGTTTCCAAAATTAAAAAAAATAATAAATACAAAAAAAAAATTGATGTTTTCTTTTTTGTGTGATTAGTTTCTCATGCTTGCTTTTAGTGTTGTTTCATGATGTTTTATAGGAAATAAGGAAGTGGAATGCACATCCTACTTACAATTTGGAATCCACTTTTCTACAAGAGGGAGTATTTTCTTTCTTTTGGTTTATTTCTTTGACATTGAGGACAATGTCTATTGCAAGTTTGGGGGAGATTTAGCTTGTTTTTTTGTTTTCAGTAATTTCTTTCATGTTTTGATGAATAAATTTAAAATTTTTTACTCTTTTATTAATAAAATATGTTTGTGGTAAATAAATTGATGAAAGGTCAATGATAGATTATAATTGATATTTATGGATAATTTATTAAAGTATTTCAGGTTGAGCAACTATTTTGGATAAGAAATTAACTTTTATTAAGATTATGTCTTGTTTTGCTTTGCATTATATTGATTGTATTGAATTTGTGTATGCTTACTTAGAGAGGGCTTCTACACATTTTTATCTTCATTTGCCTCACCTATCTTAGAACATGTTTTTGCAAACTTTTGAGGCGAATTTTTGAATTCATTTTGAAAGAGAGATATGATTTAGGCATTGTTTGTTTAGCTTGTTACTTGTATCTACCCTTATTTTAATTTTTTCCCTAGTTTACCCTTTTGTGCCTTGATAATTTTAGCTTTCTTTTCTTTGTTAATTATCCTTAATTGTTATCTTTCACCCTGTTTGTGAGATAATTTTGTCAAGTTTACATTTTAATGAAGAAAAGAGAATTATTAAAGTTTTAAAAGAAAATAAGGATCTCTAATAACTAAAAGCATTATTCATTGTAAAAGACCACCTTCTGCTTAAAATAAGTTTGGGGGAAAGCAAGAAAATTGAATAAATAAAAGTTAATAATTCTTGCTTGTCTTTAGAATAATGTTGTTGAAAAAAAAAAAAAGAAGAAGAAGAAGAAGAAGAGGTAGGCTTAAAAGAAGAAAACATTGAAAAAGAATAGTGCTTAAGATGAAAAAAAGATCCTTCATTAATATAATTCCTTTATTTGAGCTATTGATTTTGTAAACTTGGCATAATTATTTTACTTTTGTTCATTTAGCCTGTTCTTTGTTTAGCCAAAATACCTTGTGTTAGCCCCATTACAAGCCTAGTCAAGACCTATTGATCTCTCTTGATTTGTGAATTCCATTAGTGGAGATTGTTTGCTTTAATATGCTTATGAGATTTGTACATTTATTTTATATCTTTTGATAGAGACATTTAAAGATATTAGTGTGTATATGCCTATCTGAAATGCAACAATTTCTTTGCGATTGATTTAATGCATGGTTATTCAGGGCATGATTAAGATGAGGATTATTTTGAACCTGAGATAGAAGCTCGACTTGTAATATTATTGATATGTTGTTTGTGAATATTAATTTCTTGAGACCTTTGAAAAATTATTCAAACTAAGCATAAGAAGATTAAATTTCCTTTTTAAAATAAATATTTGAAGGTTTAGAGTTTTATAGGTGTTTGTGGGTATCACCACTGGAAGCCCTCACGAGACTATAACTCGTCCTCTATGGGACACCTAGGGGTTTAAAGGCTTGTTGCATACGCTAAATGCAATCGTAATTTTCTAGGAAAGTGGACTAGTTTAGGTTTTGAATTTTCTTTTGCTTGAGGACAAGCAAAAACTTAAGTTTGGGGGTGTGATAACTCTATATTTTAGAGTTATTTTAATTGTTTAAACTTAAATTTTAGCTCAATTCTCAAGAATACAATAATATTATTACTTATTTTTAGAAATAAATAGTTCTACAATTTATAAATAAATTATAACATATTTTAAGTATTTTTATTTTATTTTTGCAGATCAAAATGATGCAATAAAAATAATGATGCAAGCAATGATTCAAGTTTTCAATCCATGAGAAATAAATTCAATGGTTGGTGGCCAAAATTCAATGGTTGGTAGCCAACCTAACCATTTTTGAATATTGATGAAGGAATTCAGTGGTTGGTGGCCAACCTAACCATCAATGTTGAATTTTTGATGTAAGAATTTTAATGGAACTTGAATTCTTTCACCAAACATGTCTATAAATACCATGCTTGGCAAAGGGAAATAGCATCAAAGAAAATCCATAAAAAAATATGTAGAGAGATTTTCATATATTTTCTTAGAGTAGATTAGTTTTATTTTTTATTTTGATCAAGAGGAGGAGTTTTTGGAAGCTTGAGTTCATCAAAGATTGTATCCCAAAACAAGTTCTTTCTAAACTCTATTCTTGAATTTAATTATAAGTTATTATTATGTTTATAATTTTTATTGTTAATTTAATTGTTTCTTCTCTTTTAATTATGAATAGCTAATTTTATTTTTTAGGATTTAGATGTAATATTTTGATTTGCATATGATTATTTATATTTAATTGATTGGGTTGATTGTTGGAATTAATCTTTTATCTTAAAACTTAATGCTTGTAATTAACTGGCCATTAATTGCATGATTTAAGATATTGTGTGAAGTAGCGAGAGTGGAGGCACAATATTAGTTCATTAGGATAATTGACCTAGGGAATGTATTGCTTAGAGATAAGAATACTCCTTTGTGATTTTTAAAAGGATTTCCATAAAACTTAATGGGTTTGTGTTAATTGCTTATGATCACGAGAGTAGAAGTAAGGTTAATATAAACACACATGTTGTATCTTGAGAGAGAACATCATATAATTTAGGGAAATCTAATCATTAATTCCAGCAAAAATAATCAATCTAAAGATTATAAAGAAATCATATGTGATCAATTGATGAATTCTAAATCCTAAACTTTTAATCTTATTTTCATATTTATCATCATTTATTTACTTGAATTTTATTTTAGCTTAAAATATAAAATCTCAAAATTGATTTTCGAAATAATAGAGTAATCTTAAAATTGGTACTTGACAAACTCTTCCTCGTGGGAACAATACTCACTCATCACTTTATTACTTGTAAATGATCTGTACACTTGCAGAAATCACGCAACAGAAAGCAATTGCAAATTACTTAGCATTAGTTGGTTAACCAATTTCTTCCTCTAAATTCAATGCCATTGTGTTTCGAAAACTTGGAGTTGAATACAACAAAATCATTGGTGCACTACAACAACAAATGAACCTTATTCTGTTTAGTGATTTACGTGGTCAATTGGTTGCTTATGAGTTGCTTTTAAAATCGCAACAACCATAAGTGCCTATGGCAAACATGGTTCAACGGAGCTCTTCTAGTTCCACTCAGTTTAACAATTTCCATGGGTACCAAGGAAATAGAGGTGAAATGAGAGGTTTCAGCCAACTGAATCGAGCCTTTTCCACTTGCCAAATCTACAGGTGTAATAACCTTTCTGGTTTGGAGTGTAGGCGCATGTTTGATTCAAGTTTTATGCCTCACAATCACAACTCAATGACACAATCTTGTAGCACTTCTAGATACAACAATAAAATTCAGGTGCATATATCCACCTTGCCCATAAATGCTTCATCAAGTTCACTTTCTATAGCTCCTAAATATCAATGGTACCCGAATACTGTTGCTACTCATCATGTTACACCTAACATATCCTCCCTCAGTATTGCAGATGAGTATAAGGGTAAGGAACAATTAATGGTTAGAGATGGTTCTCAATTGCCCATTTCTCATATTGGTAATGGCTCTATTCTCTCTAATTCTAGATTGCTTTCTATGCGTAATGTTTTGTGTTCCAAAATATTGATTGTTTGTTCAGTAATTTTGCAAAGATATAATTGATTTTTTGAGTTTCACACTTCTCATTGTTTTGTCAAAGACTAGGTTACCATGGACATACTTCTCTAAGGTATGAGTGAGCTAGGGCTTTATAAATTGAGTGGTGTTTTGCAAAAAAGGAGACTACCACAAACTGTTGCATACTTAGCTAGTATGGAAGATTGGCATGCAAGATTATGCCATCCAAATTTCCAAACTATTTGTCATTTAGCTCAAAGAGTTTCAGTTGCTTTGTTCTTCTAATAAAGATTCTTTTGATAAATGTGAGGCATGTTGTTTAGGAAAGCTTCATAGATAGTCTCTTTCTTTAACAAATCATAGGAGTTCTACTCCTTTAGATTTAATACATTCAGATGTTTGGGGTCTTGCACCCTTGTTCTCTTTTTTAGGTTACAAGTATTTTGTTATTTTTATCAATGATTACTCTTTGTTTACTTGGTTGTTTCCAATCAAAAACAAAAGTGATGTTCCTCAAATTTTTCATTTATTTTAAATAATGGTTGAAAGGCAATTTGATTGCAAAATTAAAACATTCAATTAGGATTGGGGAGGGGAGTATCACCCATTAAACAAAATTTTCAAAGACAATGGTATTATTCATTGAATACTCATGAACAAAATGGCATTGCATAAAGAAAAATTTGAAATATTGTTGATGTTGGCCTAGCATTACTAGGACATTGTGGTGCTCCATTTAAATTTTGGGAATTTGCCTTTGAGATTATTGTTTTCTTAATTAACAGAATGCCATCTTTATCACTTCACAATAAAATTCCTTTTCAAGTGTTGTTTAAAAAAAAATTCTAAATTATGGCTTTCTTAAAACATTTAGTTGTGTTATGTATCCCTTTTTACGTTTGTATAATAATCATAAATTCTCTTTTTGAACTAGTCAATGTGTATTTTGAGGATATTCTTCAAGTCATCTTGGGCATAGGTGTTTTGCCAAAAAAAAGGGGAAAATTTTATGTGGCTTATTGATGTGGGTCAAATTTAATACCCTAGTCTCTAAGACTAAGTATAGAGTGAGTAGGGTGTCGAACTCTAGGGAATTTAGAGGAATTTTATATTAACCGGATAATTACTAAGATGGATAGGCAAACAACAAACAAAAGATGTTGATTTATTCTATCTAATCTAAAATATTAAAGTTTTATTGTTACTTTAATTAATAACAAAAATAGAATTAAAATTTAGAATTAATTTTGAACTATAAATGTTTAACAACATATAAACACATGCAATGACTGGAGAATATGACCATCAGTCCTTAAAAGCAACTCTCATTGTCAATTAAGGGTATTTTCATTTAGAGTCTACAAGCACTCTCATGACATTGTAGAGATAAACAAAAACCATTAAATTCCATGCCAATTCTTTAACCTCTCAAAGTGGATTTCTTGTCTCTAGGTACTTTCTTATCCTTTAAGTAATTTCAATTGCATTTCCACCAAAATGCCCCAACTCTCGATGTGAACAAAATGATTAACAAGTTATATATAGTGATCAAGCATACATAACACAATGTAGCACTCAATTGAAACTAAATCATTCATGCATATTAAGAATGTAGTTCATAAAATTAATTCATCATTGCAATTCTAACAACCTATTAGACTAAGTACATGGTAAAATATGTCATAAAAATAATGCAAGCATTCATTATTGAATAGTAAAACAAAAATAGAAGAAAGGAAGAAAGATTGATGAATGAAGACTCCTTTATTCTTCAGGAAATGACTTGCACAATCCTTGAACTTGAAGTGCCTTTTGGAAGGACACTTGATATAAACCAAGTACTTAATTCTAATATGGTGTTTACAAGGATTTTAAGTAAGTTTTTTTCCTATCTCACATAATAGTATCTTCCCTTCAAAATGAAGCCAAATCTAAGTATTTATAAGCCCCAAGGTGTCCTATGAAGTGCCTCTTTGAAAAGGGTGTCAAAATCAAAAGGTGCCTTGAAAAGGTGCTATAATTACTCGGCACAAGGGGAGGATGACTCAGCACCATAGGCTGTTATCACTAGTCAGCACACTTTGTCACTAGTCAGCACAGAAGGCTACTATCACGACTTGTGATAGCCTAGGATGAGTCAGCACGGGCTTGTCTTGGCTAATCCTTGTAAAACTTCTTCCTTTTCAAGCATAGAAATCTTGATCCTTTGAGAGTTACCTAGATTACTTAAAAACAAGATTAAAAGCACCACTTTAAAAATAAAATTCATGCATTCAAACACAAAATTAACTATTAATTGTTTAGTTTAGGTATATAAATTTGCATCATATCAAATTCCCCCATACTTAAACCTTGCTTGCCCTCAAGTAAGAACAAAGATAAAAGAGAAAAACAATGTGCTTAACTTTTCCAAAATCAACGTAGCAATCTTACCAAGTTAACTTTGAGTCATGCAAGGAGTATAGTACTAATGTATCAATGAAACAATTTTAAATGCCCAACAATGGTAAAGGTGACAAGTCTTATATTATAAGTCCTAAGTTTGTCTAATTATCTCATTCCTATCAAGAACAAAGTCATAATTATAAAGTCAAAGTCCTCACCATATTTTTCTAGTCAAAACATCCATTCATTAAGTCAAGAATTCAAAAGATATAAATAGCCTTTAGGAAATAAGTTATGCACAAATATATCTAGTCTCATGGCATTTTTGGTTACTTTACTTCTTTTTTCTTTTTTTTTTATTTTTTTTATACTAGTATTACCATGTATGTTTTTTGAATTGAATGCAACTAAGGAGCATACTCATTTGCACACAACTTACTTAACATACATATATTCACTAGTGGCATCATGCATATTTTTTGAATTGAATGCAACTAAGGAGCAAACTCATTTGCACACAACTTACTCAACATACATATATTCACTAGTAAAGATTGTTCATACTTTTTTTTTTTTTTTATGTGTGTCCTCATCCATTATTGACTAGATGCATTACTCGTATTATGGCTATAGTTTCCTTTAGGCAACTTAAATCCCTAAAAACCAAAATTTAAATCCTTACAATTTTAGCATTTAAGCATAGTTAGGAAGTTGACTAGATAAATTTTAAACTTTGAAAATAATAAAAGTGAGATAAAAAGACAAACTCAAAACAAATGCTATAAAGACTTAAAAAATTTTACCAATTGGGCATAAAATTATTCATTAAATTATTATAAAGTAACTCCTTAATAAAACTTAAAATAACTCTAAGTAAGATACTACTAAAGAATGTGGAGAAAAGTTAAGTTCGAAAGTTAAAATTTTGAAAATTTTGATGCAAAAGGCAAAGACTAAACTAAGAAAACAAATATGCAAAATAAACAAACAAACACATGAAAAAAAGCAATAATAATTAAAATCCTACTTCTATCCCTCCCCCATACTTAAACTTCACATTGCCCTCAATGTGAAACCCAAAGAAAATAAAGCAAAGGAAAGGATAAAAGAAACTCCCTCATATTCATTATGGTGGAGGAGATGGTGGAGGAGACCGAATGATGTGGTCGGATTTCTCAAAGTATTGTTCCATCTTGTATTCCATTTTATATTGCCTCCGATTCATTTGAAGGTTCCAAGTCTCTATATTCCCCAATTGGCATTGCATCGTCCTTTGGTTTCCAATAGTTGCACCAAAATGCTAGCCTCTCCACTTGATGAGTCACCATACCCAAGGAAATGATATCTCTAATCTTTAGAGTTGAGAATTTAGCAACCTTTTTCATGTGAGAGGAGGGGGAAATTTGCCCCATAAATGGATGCCAAATCCTCCATTGTATGTTCTTCTTGTGTCCTTAAAGATGAAGAGCCCTTTGTCTTACCTATAATAAAATGAAAATAATGCAGGAAATAGGAGAGAAATATGTTTTTATCACATGAAGAAGAAGATGATGCTTAGGGAAATGGAAATAAATGGAAGAAAGTTAAAATAGATGAAGGGGATGTTTAAAGGACCCGTGTATAGGAATTGGGAGTGTGAAAATTTATGAAAAAGGGATGGAATTAGGTGGTTTATGTAGGTTAGGGTGTAAGAAAGATGTGAAAGGTTATGACCTTTGGGAAGAGTTGTATTTACTTTTCATTGTTTTAGAATTTGAAAAGATGTGTAGAGGAAGTTAAATTTGACCAAAATAAAATTGAAATTAAGAAGTAAAGAATGTAAGAATAGAGAAAAAAAATAAATGAAAATAAAAATTGAAAGAAATTTAGAATTTGGTCTATGTATTGTGACGAGTCGGCACCAGGGGCATGACTCGGCACAGATAGCTTCTGTAACGAGTCAGCACAGACTGGCACTACTCGGCACAGAACCAAAATTTACACTATTTTTTTTTTGTGAATGACAATTTTGGAAAACAAAATAAAAAAAAAAAACCTAAAACAACTTTTCACTACCCTAAGTTAATAAAAATTCTAATCAAATTCCCCGGCAACGGCGCCAAAATTTGATGTGGGTCAAATTTAATACCTTAGTCTCTAAGACTAAGTATAAAGTGAGTAGGGTGTCGAACTCTAGGGAATTTGGAGCAATTTTATATTAACCGGGTAATTACTAAGATGGATAGGCAAACAACAAACAAAAGATGTTGATTTATTCTATCTAATCTAAAATATTAAAGTTCTATTGTTACTTTAATTAATAACAAAAATAGAATTACAATTCAGAATTAATTTTGAACTATAAATGTTTAACAACATATAAACACATGCAATGACTGAAGAATATGACCATCAGTCCTTAAAAGCAACTCTCGTTGTCAATTAAGGGTATTTTCATTTACAGTCTACAAGCACTCTCATGACATTGCAGAGATAAACAAAAACCATTAAATTCCATGCCAATTCTTTAACCCCTCAAAGTGGATTTCTTGTCTCTAGGTACTTTCCTATCCTTTAAGTAATTTCAATTGCATTTCTACCAAAATGACCGAACTCTCATTGTGAACAAAATGATTAACAAGTTATATACGGTGATCAAGCATACATAACACAATGTAGCACTCAATTGAAACTAAATCATTCATGCATATTAAGAATGTAGTTCATAAAATTAATTCATCATTGCAATTCTAACAACCTATTAGACTAAATACATGGTAAAATATGTCATAGAAATAATGCAAGCATTCATTATTGAATAGTAAAATAAAAATAGAAGAAAGGAAGAAAGATTGATGAATGAAGACTCCTTTATTCTTCAGGAAATGACTTGCACAATTCTTGAACTTGAAGTGCCTTTTGGAAGGATACTTGATATAAACCAAGTACTTAATTCTAATAAGGTGTTTACAAGGATTTTGAGTAAGTTTTTTTTCCTATCTAATATAATAGTATCTCCCCTTCAAAATGAAGCCAAATCTAAGTATTTATAAGCCCCAAGGTGTCCCATAAAGTGCCTCTTTGAAAAGGGCGTCAAAATGAAAGGGTGCCTTGAAAAGGTGTTGTAACTACTCTGCACAGGGGGAGGATGACTCGGCACCACAGGCTGCTGTCACTAGTCAGCACACTTTGTCACTAGTCAGCACAGAAGGCTACTGTCACGACTCATGACAGCCCATGACGAGTCGGCACGGGCTTGTCTTGGCTAATCCTTGCAAAACTTCTTCCTTTTCAAGCATAGAACCCTTGATCCTTTGAGAGTTACCTAGATTACTTAAAAACAAGATTAAAAGCACCACTTTAAAGATAAAATTCATGCATTCAAACACAAAATTAACTATTAATTGATTAGTTTAGGTATACATATTTGCATCATATTACTTATCATTGTGAATTTGATGAAAAAATTTTTTCTTTTAAATTTGTTTCAGGTGTTCCTTCGAATTTGGATGAGTTGACAGTCTCTGTCCAATCCTGGGCTATAAATCACCACTCAACTGCCTCAGCTCATATGTAATTTGGATGGTCTAGGTAATACTACTTCCCTACCCTCACCATATTCTAATTCCTTGTCTAACTCTAATACCCTTCCTTCTCTAATTCAATCGCAAACCTTATTAACCAACCCTTTTATCTTATCTACATAAACACAATAGCCCACATCCCCATATGATAATATTAATCTTTCTAACCAACAAAACTAAGCCATTATCTCTTCACCAACATTACCAACTCATCACAGCTATCCTGTATCACCTAATCCTAATTTGCCGGCTACACTATGTGATCCATAAGAAAATTAGTTGTGGATTTTAGTACCTATCCATAACTAATTAATAATTCTTCTCCATCAATCCAAACCATGACATCAGTTCCTTCCCCTTCACGTTTGTCTTTGCCAACATCACCAGAAAAATCTCAACCCATACACACTCACCATATGACCCTAAGACCAAACCTATTAAACAAGAAAAAATTTACTTTCATAACCACCATACCTGACCACAATGCCATCCCCTAAATTGAGCCATCTTCCTTTATGTAAGCAAGCAAGTCTTCAGAATAGGTTAGAGCTATGGAGCAAGAGATGGAAGCAATAATTTAGAATGATACTTGGGAATTGGTATGACCTTTATTTCATGGTAATGTTGTTGGTAACCTTTGGGTGTATCAAAGTAAGAAAAAGCTAATGGAATTGTTGAAAGACTAAAAGCATGACTAGTTGCACGGGGATATACTCAGGAGTATAGTTTGGACTATTATGAAATGTTTAGTCTTGTGGTGAAGCCTATGACTATTCAGATGGTTTTGTCTGTGGCAGTATCGAGAGGTTGGCCAATTCGATAGCTAGATGTTAGCAATGCCTTCCTAAATGGTGAATTAGAAGAAATAGTATATATGGTTTAGCCGCATTGATCTGTTGATAAAGCTCACCCAAACTTTGTTAGTAGATTCAAGAAATCTCTTTATGGCCTAAAATAGGCCCCCCGTGCATGGTTTCAACGCTTGGGAAATTTTTTACATTCTATTGGGTTTGTCTTCTCTCAAGTTGATTCCTCTTTATTTATCTATAGTAACTCTAGTTGCTTTTGTTTTCTATTAGTCTATGTAGAGGATGTTATTATCATATGCAACTAAGAGAATATGCTAACCTTTTTTGTTAATTAATTATCAAAAGAGTTTGCTCTAAGAGATTTGGGAGACTCAATTATTTTTCTAGGTGTTCAAGTTACTACAACAATGAGTGGCATGTTTTTGTCTCAATAAGCCTACATTTCATATATCATTCAAGGTGCAGGTATGGCAAATTGCAAACCTTTGAATACTTCCATTGCTATTGGTTTAACTCTTTTGAAACACCAAGGTCAGCCTCTATCTATTGAAGATGCCAAAAAATATCAACAACTTTGTGGGAGTTTACAATATGTCACAGCTACTCGACCATACATCTCTTTCACAGCAAACAAATTATGTCAATTCATTCATGCTCCATTGGATGTGCATTACAAAGCCCTTAAATGAGTGTTGCGATATTTAAAAGGCACCTCTCATTAATGTTTTTTCATCAGCAAAAATGTTCAACATAAATTAATTACTTTTGCAGATGCTGATTGTTCAGGTTGCTCAGATGATAAGCAGTTGACCGGAGGATTTCTTGTTTATTTTGGCAACAATTTACTTGTATGGAATTCAAAAAAAACAATGCATAGTTTCTCATTCTTCCACTGAGTTAGAGGTCAAAGCAATTGCAGATGTATGTGTTGAACTAAAATGGTTATGTAAATTGCATGGTGAACTTGGTATTCGATTATCCAATCCTCCTTATATTTGGTGTGATAACATTGGAGCGATTTTCCTATCTTCAAATCCAATTTTTCAAGCTTGCACTCAACATGTTGATGTTGATTTCCACTTTATTTGTCAGCATGTTATGAGTAAATCTATTACTATAGCACCTATTCCATCATATGATCAGCTGGCTAATACATTGACAAAACCATTATCTAGTCAGCGGTTTCAACAAATCATTAACAAGCTTCAACTCCTTGATCATTCACCCAACTTGAGGGGGCATATCAACAGATAATGTTAAACTAATTATTAGCTTCTTTTTAGTTTCGTCTTTCCATATAATTTCCTATTTTCATGTAATTAGGTTGTATGGTTATCTCTTTATAGCTTGTTGTAATCTTATGTATATATATATATTATCTCTATGTATCAGTTATGGGTTAATGTAATTTTGAGATTATTTCCTCTTTCAAATCTTGTATCTTGAATATAAACATCCAATCTTATCATATTATTTAAATATTATCACAATACTCCCCCTTGGATATTTATTACAAAGAATATGCCTTATTAAAACCTTACTAAGGAAAATTCCAGTGGAAAAAATCTTAGTGAAGGAAAAAGAGTATATTATTATAGTAAAACTTGTGCCATAATATTGCCTTATTAAAAATCTTGCCTGGAAAATCCAACGGGACAAAACCTAGTTTAAGAGAAAAAGAATACAATGCAAAAAAATCTCCCCCTCATGAAAATATGATTTCTAACAAAGAACTCTTAGTTTGCGCATGCCAATTTTGTTTACCAGCTTCTTAAATATGGTTGTAGGGAGTGCTTTATAAACAAATCTATCAAATTATTAATAGATCAGATTTGATGAACATCTAAAACTCTTTGCATCTAAAACTTATGTGTGAAAAAGAACTTTGGTGAAATGTGCTATGTTCTATCTCTTTTAATGTATCCTCCCTTGAGTTGTGTAATACAAGTAGCATTATCTTCATATAGTGTTGTCGAAATTCCTTTATCAAATTGAAGATCACATGTTTCTTTGATATGTTGGATCATAGATCTCAACCATATGCATTTTCTACTATCCTTATGAATTGCTAATATTTCAGCATAATTAGATAATGTGGCAGTCAGAGTTTGCTTAGTAGAATGCCAAGATATAGTAGTGCCACCATATGGAAACAAGTAACCCATTTGTGATCAAGCTTTATGTGGATTAGATAAATATTTAGCATCTGCATATCTGATTAATTTTGATTTCGAGTCATGTGGGTAAAATAAATCTGTATCTAATGTACCATGTAAATAACGGAATACTTATTTCACACCATTCCAATGTCCTCGAGTTGGTGAAGAATTATATCTTGCCAGTAAACTTACTGAGAATGCTATGTCAGGTCTTGTACAATTAGCAAGATATATTACTGTATCAATTACACTAAGATATGGTACTTATGGACCAAGTATTTCTTCACCATCTTCTTTAGGATGAAAAAGGTCCTTTTTCACATCACCAGTTCAAACAATCATGGGAGAACTCATTGGATGAGATTTATCCATATTAAAATGTTTTAATATTTTTTGCAATATAAGCTAACTGATGAATAAAAATCCTTCCAAATAAATGCTCGATCTGCAGGCTGAGATAAAATTTTATTTGTCCTAAATCTTTCATTTCAAATTCATTTTTTAAATAAGTTAGTATCTCTATCAACTCTTCAAGAGTTCCAATGATATCTAAATCATCAATATAAACTGCAATTATAGTAAAACCAAACTTTATTTTCTTAATAAAAAAACATGTACAAATTAAATTGTTAGTATATCATTCCGTCAAAAGATATTCACTAAGGTGATTACACCACATTTGTCTAGATTGTTTTAGTCCGTACAAGGATCTTTGTAGCTTAATTGAATACATTTCTCAAGGTTTTGAGCTACATACTTCAGGCATTTTCAGTCCTTTATGGGACTTTCATATATCTATGTCATTATCAATTAATCCATACAAATAAGCTGTAACAACATCCATAAGTCGCATTTGAAGTCCTTCTAAACTTACCGAACTGATTAAAAATCTAATGAAATTATATCACAACTGGGGAATAAATTTCCTCATAACCAATGCCAGGTTTTTGTGAGAAATCTTATACTACAAGTCATACTTTGTATCTCATAATATCATTTTTCGCATTATGTTTACACATAAAAAACTATTTATAGCCTACTGGCTTAACACTTTCAAGTGTTAGAACAATAGGCCTAAAGACTTGGCATTTTTCTAATCAATTTAATTCTACCTAGATTGCATCTTTCCATTTTGGCCAATCATCTCTATATTGACATTCATTAACAAACTTTGGTTCAATGTCTTCACTTTCTTTTGCCATATCAATTGCTACTATATATGCAAATACATTATCAACAATAGTTTCACTTCGATCCCATCTTTTTCCTGAAGTGACATAGTTGATTGAGATCTCTTTGTTGTCATCATTTTCAGGTACCTAAACCTATTATGGGGTTATTTGCTTATCTATGTCAACTATTTTTGTTATAGGCTCTTCAAGAGCATCAATAGTTTTGGAATTGTCACTTTGTTTATTTTGTTCCCTTTTCTTTCTTGGATTTTTATCCTTGGAACTAAGTGGCCTACCATGCTTCTGGCATGTCATGGATTCATTTGCCATAGTATTAACATATTGTCCAACTGGAACACAAATTTTAATTGGAGCATTGTCAACTGGTATATGAACTTTAGTAACTCTTTTTGGATCATAAAATGCATATGGCAATTGGTTTGCTATACTTTGCAAATGAATGATCATTTGAACTTCTAATTCAAATTGTTTTGTATAAGGATCAAGATGATTTAATGACGGCTTATTTCAAACAATTTGTTTCTCTAATTGCTTGTTCTCTCCCTCAATATAGGAAATAAAGCCTCATTAAAATGAAAATCATTAAATCTTATAGTAAATACATCCCCTGTTAATAATTCAAGATATTTAATTATAAAAGGGGATTCATATCTAATGTACATTCCCAATCTCCTAAGGTCCCATTTTTGTACGATGGGGGGGGGGGGGGGGGGGGGGAGGGGGGGGGGTGGATGGTGGGGGTTAATTGGGACATAAATAGCATATCCAAAAATTCTCAAATGGGAAATATTTGGCTCCTAGCTAGAAACTAACTATAATGGTGAAAATTTATGATAACTAGTTGGCTTGATGCGTATAAAAGTTGTTACATGTAAAATTGCATGTCCCCAAGCAGAAATTAGGAGATTTGTTTTCATAAGCAATGGTCTAGCTATTAATTGAAGACATTTAATAAAAGATTTTTCTATGCCATTTTAAGTATGAACATGAGCTACAGGATATTCAATTGTTATTCCAGTTGACTTGCAATAATCATTAAAGGACTTAGATGTAAATTCACCAATGTTATCAAGACAAATTGTCTTAATAGCATAATCTAGAAACTGTGCTCTTAATCAAGTTATTTGAGCAAGTAATCTAGCAAATGCCCCAGATTTCGAGTTGATAATAAACATATATGTGACCATCTTATTGATACATCTATTAATACCATAACATATTTAAATGGTCTATATAGTGGATGAATTGGTCCATATATAGTGGATGAATTGGTCCATAAATATCACCTTGAATATGTTCTAGAAATTTAGATGATTTATTTTAAATTTTGCTTAGTGAAGGCCTAATAGTCAACTTTCCGTAAGAGCAAGCTAAACATGAAAATTCATTACTTTGAATAATCTTCTAGTCCTTCAATGGATAGCTATATGAGTTCTCAATGATTTTTTGCATCATTATGGATCTAGGATGACCCAGTCTATCATGCCAAATAAAAAAAGTATTCAAGTCTGTAAACTTTTAGTTTACTACTACATTTGTTTCAATTGTACACATATATGTGTAATATAAGTCAGAGGGAAAAGGAGGTAATTTTTCCAATACATATTTTTTGCCCATTACAAGAGCTGTAATATAGAGATATTATATTTTCCCCATATTTGTTGCCTCAATATGATATCTATTTCAGCAAATATCTTTAAAACTCAATACATTTTTGTGAGATTTGGGAGAAAATAATGCATTTTCAATAATAAAAAAAAAAGGTCCCTTCAAATAGTAATATATTAGCTCTTTCGAAGCCTTCAATTATTTTGTTACTACCAATATTGTAACATAAGTTTCTCCTATTGTTAGGTAAGAAAAATGTTTCTTATCTTTTAATATATTGTGCGTGGTTGCACTATCTGCAAGACATAAATCTACATCTTTTGTTCTTAATCCTACTAATGACTGAATTGGATCCATAATATCTTTACAAAGATAAAACATATTTGTAAGAAACAAAATAATAACTCAATATAAATCATTGATTAAAATCAATCCAAAAATATTTAAAAATAAGTAAGTCATTAATACTTTAAACTAGTGTTTAAATCGAAAAATATAAACCAAACTAAGGAACTAAAGGAAACACATAATTTTAGGCATTTACATTGCCATCGCCAATCAAATGACTAATTTTTCCTTTAGGATTCTCAAAAAAATCCAACACATCTAAATGTGTGACATTAATAGAGTCATCACTAAAATCATCATCATTTTTTGCCAAATTTACTTTTATATTTTTGCCTTTCTTTTTCAAGGACTCTTGATAGAGATTAGTAAGATGCTTTGGTGTACGATAGATGTGAGACCAATGCCCTTTCGTGCCATATCAATAGCATCAATTTTCTGTATTTTGCTTTGATCCATTGTTTTCTTTCTCTTCATGATTCTTTCACTTGTGGTGGGAAGATGTATTATTATTTCTATGACCACCATAATTGCTATTATTATGATTTCAGCCATGACCTCGACCATGATTATGTCTTCATCCTCTTCCTCGTCTAGTCCCAACATTATTATATATTATCTCATTCATTTATGGAAATGGAGTAAAACCAACTAGGCGAGTTGCATGATTTTTCAATAAGAGCTCATTATTTTGCTCAGCAATAAGAAAACATGAAATTAATTCAAAATATTTCTTAAATCTTTTTCTCGATATTGTTGCTATAGGAGCATATTCGAGATATGAAAAGTAGTAAATGTTTTCTCTAACATATCATAGTCAGTAATATTTCTTCCACATAATTTCAATTTAAAACTAATTCTAAAAACTGTAAAATTATATTCACTTACAATTTTAAAATCTTGCAATCGTAAATGCATCAATTCATAACAAGCCTTTGGAAAGATGACGATTTACGATGGTTATATCTTTCTTTCAAATTATTTCAAAGAACTAATTGACCATTAATTGTCAAATATTCAAGTTTTAGTCCTTCATAAAGATGATGACGAAGGAAAATCATCGCCTTGACGCGATTTTGTTGAGATTCTTGATTCTCATCTTTGATTGTGTTTCCAAGACCCATAACATTCAAATGTATTTTAGCATCTAGTATCCATAATAAATAATTTTTGCCTATGATGTCGAGGGTCACAAATTCGAGTTTCATCAAATTTGACATTATCTATACAACAATAAGTAATATAATCAGCATATTTAGTTTAGTTTTTTAGGAACATAAGAAATTAATTCTTTTGGAATTTAGGGTCAATTTTTCAGGAATTTATAGCTTAATTAATTAATTTATTTAGTTCTTCAATAATTACATATAATATTAGTTCTTCAAAAACTGTATTAATTTTTTTAATTTTACATGAATTTAGAATACAAGTTTTTTAGGAACTATATTTACTTAATTAAAATTAAATATTATCAAATATTATTACATAAAATGAAAACATATACAAATAAAAAAAATGTTTCTGGAAATGGAAATAAAACTTACTTTGAAAGCAAGAAAGGAATGGACAAAAAATATTTCATACCGACAACGTATTATAAAATAAAAAATAACTATAAAAAAAAGGAAATAGAAGAGAGAATAAATTTTTGTGTATATAACTTGATTGGTTGTAACGCCTATTTATAAGTGTAAAATGTTATAAAAATAATAATAATAATAGAGTTATATTTATATAAGAATATCTATCTGTAGATATAAGATAGATATTCAATTTTATCATGTCACTTGAATATTGTCACAATAAAGTTAAATTAATTTGACATTCTGAATTGAATTTTTTTTTTTAGGAATAGCAAGATGTCCAAATGCTATAGTCTTGTAGTACCTCGATATTTTATTATTTTTGTAACTATATATTTAGTTATAATTTATTTCATTATAAAACATAAATACAATTTATTATATTTTTTTTCATTTATCTTCTATTATTACACTTTCAAGTTTTCTAATTTTCAAAGTATAAATGTAATATTGTTAATACTAAATCATTTTCTATATATATTGCTGATTTACATTTTACATTTATATGTTTATTTTTTAAATTTCATTTTCTTTTGTACTTTTACATTTACATACCATATTAATTTTTAATTTTAGGCCATCTAAATATGACCCAAAAATCTATTACATGCCACAGCCTATATTTTTATTTTCCCCCGGCAATCACACCTTGCTATACCTCGGATTTTCCTTTTGATTTATTGGTGTGGGTTCAATGAATATCACCTATCATATTCATGCTAACATAAATATCCTTTTCCATTAGCTGTTTAATAAAATAATTAATAAACTATATATTGCTATGAAGTTTGTAATATGTTAATTTGACATTAACTTAATAAATAAATTTTATTTCATTGATATCAGAGTTATTGTTAAATTAGAAATTCGAATAAAAAATATTAATAAATTCAGAAAAATCTGAACGAAAAATTCTAATATCCTTCAAGAGTATGATCTTATCTCATATATTTAAATTAATAAGTGATAAAATATTTTAATTAATATTTTTATGTTTATTTTTTCTAGTGAAAAAAACATTAATATAATACTATTTTTTGCTTTATATATTCTTATTATATTAAATTGATATATATACTTAACATAGGTAAGACTTACTCTGGCTGAACTAAATTGCTATGATTTTTGTTGTAACATGGAATACCTACCAATGTTTCCTTTGAAATAATGTGACTCTAATTTGTTGGCAAATTATAGAAACCTCTAATCACTGCCACCGGCAAGAAAACAAATATATATATTTTGTTAGCTGACTTAAGTTTCCTCTTTTTGTTGACTATTACATTAATGAAAGCAACCCATCTTTAATATCAAAGCCCTTTTTAATGCAAGACATGTGAATATTGGGAAGAAACTCATCACCCTCTTCATATAAAGCAACCCTTTTGCTTCTTTAGAGAAAGTTGGAGTTCTCATATCACAGTAAAACTCCCACGCTGGTACACAAAAAATTATCAGCCATTTCTTTAATATTTTTTCAAATTTCCATCTTTGAGGGCTGTCTGATTTTTTTTTCTCAAAGGCAAGTAGGCATAGAAATGGCAATGGGTAATGAGAAGTGGAAGAAAAACATTCATGTTTTAGCTGAGAAAATGAAGAGGTTTCCTGGTTTTCTATTGCAAACAACTTGGAAAGTTGGTCGAGATGATCCTCGGAGGGCTATTCATGCTTTGAAAGTTGGTTTAGCATTGACCTTAGTCTCCTTATTGTATCTGCTTGAGCCATTGTATGAAGGGATTGGACAAAATGCTATTTGGGCTGTTATGACTGTTGTTGTTGTGCTAGAGTTCACCGCAGGTAATTAGCCTGAATGCCTGTTTCGCAGTATAGGAGATCAGAAATTCAAATCTCGGTAACCCTTGTATATATAATTAATTTCGTTTTTTCCTGATTATCCTTCAATGCAGGAGCTACATTGTGTAAAGGACTTAATAGAGGATTAGGTACCCTTCTAGCAGGATTACTGGCATTTGCTATTGAGTACATTGCGCATAAAACTGGACAGGTCTTTAGAGCTGTTTTTATTGGAGCTGCAGTTTTACTAATAGGTAAGATTCAGCTTTCTGTTTACACTACTTTAATGGCATTTATGGATATATTAAGTTCATTTTGAGTGATAAACATTAGAAGAAATACTAATTTTCCATCATTCAATATTTACTAAAATTTCTAACTGTTAGCTTTAATGGCTAGCCGTTGGTTGCTGATCACCAACCTTTGAATCAAACGGGAATTTAGTTTTGTTTCTTTTTTTTTTTATTTTTTATTACATCAAGCTTTTTTGTAACACACATAAGTATATATTATATACTTGATAAATATTATACTAAGATGATGTTGTATTGTCTTACTAATTATTAGCTTTGATTATTTCAATAATTTTCCTAATTATTATTATATTATTAATCAACAAATAATTTTGAATTTGAAATTGCCAGGAGCTGCAGCAACATACATTAGGTTCTTTCCTTATGTGAAGAAGAACTATGATTATGGAGTTGTGATATTTCTGTTGACCTTTAATTTGATAACTGTGTCAAGCTTCCGTGTTAGTAATGTATTGAAGATTGCCCATGAACGCTTCTACACCATCGCCATTGGCTGTGGTGTTTGCTTGTTAATGAGTCTTTTCATTTTCCCAAATTGGTCTGGAGAAGATCTCCATAATTCCACTGTTTTAAAGCTTGAAAGTCTAGCTAAATGTATAGAAGGTACGCATAACATATTATACACCAATAACTCACTTTTCTCTCCTTTTTATTTTTTCTTTTACTTAAATGGAAGACAATTTAATCTTTTTATCTAAAGAACTTTTATCATATTCATGTATATATAGTTAATAATTGTCACTTCTGATACAACCCTGACAAAACTAGAAGCCTCCTCGTATACTAGAGAAAAAAACAAGAGTGCATTTTACGTGTTCATTAATTGGTTACATTAATTATACTCATAAAATATGCTGTGATTTATATTATTCTAGATATATCAAAAAAATTTTATATTAGATTTAAATTTTTTTTTTATTTAATAAGTATCTTGCGTTAAAATTGAGAAACTTTATGGCTTAAATCTTTAGTATTCTCTCATTTATTTAGTTTTTTTGGTATCACTTTTACTTACATAATTTTTATATGAAAATATTTTGTAGCTTGTGTTACTGAATATTTTAGTGATGCGGAAAAGGAGATTACTCATGATAAATTATCTGAGGATCCTATCTGCAAAGGTTACAAGAATGTATTGGATTCAAAATCACAAGATGAAACTTTGGTGAGTTTATGTATACCCTTATATATAAACAATGGCATGATATATTTGTAGGCCATAATGCCAAGAATAGGCGTAGAATTTAGATAAGAGATGAGTTGAGTTTTAGTAATTTTAGACTTTATATAAAAAGATGGGTTGAGTTTCAGTAATTTTAGACTTCATATAAAAAAAAGCTTCATCATATGTACTAAAAAATTTTTTTTTGGGAGCTAACCTAGGCTGAACCATAGGTCTATATATTGTAATCAAACACATTTTTAATAAAAATATTATACTAAAATTGTATTTGATTACATTACATTATAGCTTATCAAACATACTTTTAATTTCTTGTCAATAATTATTAGCAGGCAAGTTATTGATGGGACATTTTTTGCCATTCGAATTATTTGCAGGCATTACATGCAAGTTGGGAGCCTAGGCACTCCAGGCACTGCAGATACCCTTGGCAGAAATATGTGAAATTAGGAGCTGTTCTTCGCCATTTCGGTTACACTGTTGTGGCTTTACATGGATGTCTACAAACAGAAATTCAGGTAATTATTAACATTCAAGACATAGATTTGAAGTCTCCTCTAGTTTGCTATGGAATTGAGAATGAAATACAATTTTTGAAAGTCGTATTAATAGTTAAATTTATCCCAATATTTTCACGCTTTTTATTTATGTTCTATTTTCCTCAATCATTTCCTAATTTCAAAATTTTCTATCAATTATATCCCAAATCAAAATGAAAACAACATATACATATGATTACAGTTAATTAGAGACCAAAAGGCAAATTGACTCCTAAAATTAGGATTAATTAATATATAGTTTCATGAAGTTTGGCCTAGTTAAAAAGTTAAAATTTCTATTTTGAAAATTGAATTAGCTAAGGTAATATTTGATAATATTATTCTGCGCTTAAAATTAAAATTTTCAGTATTTAATCATTTTAAATTTGTTTGATAATTATGTTTTAAAAGTATAAATTAAGTAAATAATCACTTAAAATGAATGCAATAAATTATTAAGTTTTTAAATATTTTTACTATTTAAAAATTATATTATTTATTTTATTTAACACTAAAATTTGAGTACTTAATTTTTAGTTTTAACAAATATTACCTAATTCTTAAAATTTCATTCCATCAATCTACTTGGTCATGTTCATTCCATTTCCAAAGTGAATCAAATATGCCCTAAAATTGAATAACTAGATACTACTACTATTTCACAATACTGAATTCGAATTATAATTTTGAATGATATACTAGACCCCGAGATCTTGCCGTGTCCTCTTCAAAGATCCATGCATTCGCCTAGCAAGTGAAGTATCAAAAGCACTAATGGAACTTGCAAATAGTATAAGAAACCACCGGCATTGCTCGCCTGAGATACTCTCCGATCATCTCCACGAGGCATTACAAGATCTTAACTCAGCCATTAAATCACAGCCAAGGCTTTTTCTAGGCTCCAACAGTAGCCAAGCAAAAAACATGCTAGCCCTGGCAGCTGCACATGCTAGACAAAAGCAAGAAAAGGACAATAATCATCACGGAGTCTCATTGTCAAGTGTAAAAACTGATAGTTCTGCTTTGTACGAATGGAAATTTAAAAGGGGTAATCAAGATCAGCAATCAAGAGAATCTGAAAGAAAGGTTTTAAGACCACAATTGAGTAAAATTGCTATAACAAGTCTTGAATTCTCAGAAGCACTTCCTTTTGCTGCTTTTGCTGCTTTGCTTGTGGAGACAGTTGCTAGGCTAGATAGTATTATTGAAGAAGTTGAAGAGCTTGGGAGAATAGCTTGCTTTAAAGAGTTTAAACCTGGTG
This sequence comes from Reutealis trisperma, assembly GCA_947687605.1. NCBI lineage: Eukaryota > Viridiplantae > Streptophyta > Magnoliopsida > Malpighiales > Euphorbiaceae > Reutealis > Reutealis trisperma. The sequence goes on from CANTUT010000607.1 coordinate 164,116, forward strand.
ATGAGGTTGTTGTAAACTTGGAGAATCCAAAAGTGAATGTTACCCAAAATCATTTGCCTTCTTCTGATGGGGCAGAGTGATTTTGTTAGTGGGTTAATCATTGGCTATATATGGTATGGTCTTTTATCATGTATAGTAACCATCAAAAAAAAAACAACTCTATAGATGTCTCTCTCCCTCTTTTTCCCCCTTCCTTTATTTGGACGATATTATTTAAGTTTCTATATTTCCATTCATGAAATTTTAATTTCCATAATACAAAAGCGTAGATCTAGGTTTGATAGTCTTATAGGGTTAATTGATATTTAATTCCTAAAATTTATCCTAATTTGTATGTTAAAATTTTTATTTTTAAAATCAAATAATCTAGTCTATGTAATTTTATTCCGTCAATATATTGGTCCTAAATCCTAATGGGCTTTTCTTATTTTATATGAGAAGAATATTTTTTCATCGGATAGAGGATTATTCCTTATGCAATTTAGAGATATATTTTTAATTGAATGAAAATTCCTATTGAGTTAGGATTGAAACGGTTTCATTTTAAGGAGATTTTTTATAAATTTATAAATGGGAACATTATATAAGAGATTCTTTATTTTTGTCCAATTATTTTTGTTGAACATAAGGAGCACCTTCTTTAATTGACTATTAGACAATGAAGTGAATGATTTAATCAATTAAAATTAAAATTTTTTTTTGGTTACAAAGTGGTGGAAACCAAAGAAACTAAACAACTACACTATGAGGCAAAGGTGTCTTTATAGGATCATGGTACAACCTATGACTTAAACCAACAGAAAGATGATCAATAGGATGATAACCACAAGGAAGAGAAGAAGCAAAATTAGCCAACCAATCTGCAGCAAAATTGGATTCTTTGTGAATATAAGATAACTTAATCTCCCAATTCCAGTTAAATAGCTCCTTGATAGCAGCGATAATAGAACCATTTGTAACATTATTATCAAGAGGATCCTGAATCATCTGAACCACATAAAGACTGTTAGTTTCAATCAACATATTCTTAAAACCAGAATCCCAAACTAGTTGAAAACCTTTAAGTAAGCCCTATAATTTAGCTCGAGTAATTGAACAAGAGCCAACATTAAATGCAAATCCAGTGATCCATCCTCCTAAATTATCGCGAATAAGATCTCCAGTAGAAGCCAAACTCAAAATTTTCTTGTAAACACCATTTGTATTAATTTTAACCCATGATACAGGAGAGGCATTCTAGCTCACTTGCTTTGTAATCTTAAAATTTGAAATACCTAAGCTAATATTGATCTCAAGGCAGCCAATAATGTCTTTACAATATGCCCAAATATCACCTTCTAAGTTGCGAGAAGGTGCTTCTCCATTGAAAATAATTTTGTTTCTTTGATTCCATAAATGCCAAACCACAACACCAAACACAATTCTCCATTCAACCCGTTGATGGATATAACCATCTTGCAAATTATCTTTTAACCAAAGATGGAGAGGATTGTTGAAGAAACTGACCTTGAGATGATCAGGAAGGACTGCAGTCCACAATTGCTTAGCCAACGAACAATATCTGACCACATGAATAGCATCCTCGTGAGAACCATTACAAATATGATAGCCCACATCATCTATTAAATGTCTCCTTCCTCTTTCAGTATTAGTGAGAATTCTTTGTTTAAACAAGAGCCATAAGAAAAGACAAATTCTTTCTAGCCCATCCTATTTCCAAACATAATTCCACTTGCTATTTTTCTCCTCCCAAAAATCACCCACAATAAAATCGTAAGTCGACTTAATAGAGAAATCCACTGAATTAGACAATCTCTAGATCAACTTATCACTCCCTGCCTCATTATTCGGGGGAATTATTGCTGCAGTCTTGAGAATAATAGAATTGGGGAGAAATTTTGCAAATCTCACCCAATTCCAATGACCCTCTTCATTCACACAATCTGTAACTAAATCATTCAAAATATCCAAAGGAACTTATCTCAAAGCTTTCAAAATCAAGGCTGTCTCACCATCTACCTAAACATCATACCAAAATTGAATCAAAACACCCTTTCCTATGCACCATCGCGATCTAGCTATCATATGTTTCCATATTTTGCATAAAGATCTCCAGAGATGAGAGCCATTCTTAGAGGGAAGTGAAGATGGGATTGAATCAATATTCAGCTTGTATTTGGCTTTAATAACTTGAATCCTAAAACAATTGAAATTTGTAATTAAAGCCCATCCCAATTTACAAAGAAAAGCCTCATTGAAAGCTTTTAAATTCCTTATACCCAACCGACCTCTATCTTTAGGCTGGTAGACAACTTGCCAATTAACTAGGTTGATTTTCTTAGTAGCTTCAATATTACCCCATAAGAAACTTCTACAAATTTGTTCAATCTTATCATAGATGGAGAGTGGGATAATTGTAGTTTGTATAACATATACTGGCATGGCTGAAATAGCTGAATTAATTAAAGTTGCTCTCCCATCTAATGAAAGAGAGGAAGTGTTCCAACTTGAGAGCTTCTTTTGAATCGTATCTAATAAATCTTAGTAGGTTTTTTTTTATAACACATTGATGCAATAATGGCACCCCAAGGTATATACCAAGAACAAAAGTAGTCTCCACACCAAACTCAGCAGCAAGTTGTCGCCTATAGCTATCTAGAACATTTTTGGAAAAATAAATTTTAGATTTACCATAGTTAACCCTCTGTCCAGGCACTCACATAACTCTTGTAGTACTCCTTTAATAGCTTTGAGCTGATCTATATCAGCTTCCCTAAAAATAAAGAGATCATCAGCAAAGAAGAGATGAGTGATGGCAGGACCTCCACGACTTAAATATATGGGATTCCAACTACCTCTATTGACTACTTTATTAATCCTATGAGTAAGACATTCCATGCAACAAACAAAGAGATACAGGGATAAAGAATCCCCTTTACGAACCCTTTGATTTGGATGAAACTCTTCCAAGATTTTCCCATTCCAAATAACATTTATGGAAGCCAAGGAGACATAAGACATAATAAGCTGCTTAAGCATACAAGGGATGCCAATTTGATCTAGAGTATCTTCAATGAATTCCCAACAAAGCTTGTCATAGGCTTTCTCTAGATCCACTTTCAATGCAAAGAAACCCACTTTCCCTTTCTTAGATCTCATATAATGAATAATCTCTTGAGCTAAGATAATATTCTTCGTAATATGTCTCCCCAGAGTAAAACTAGTTTGCATAAGACCAATAATAAGAGGCATAATATCTTTGAGTCGAATGGTGATGATCTTCGTGACAAGCTTATATATCACATTACATATGCTTATTGGTCTAAATTGAGAAATAGATTAGGGAGTTCGCACTTTAGGGATAATTGTCAACAAAGTGCTATTTAACTCAAAAGGGAACTTACTTTGCATGAAAATAGTTTTTATAAAGGAACAAACATCACTTCCTATAGCATTCCATTGACTTTAGTAAAAGATTGTATGAAGACCATCCTTACCTAGAGCTTTATAAGGGTTCATTTGAAAAAGAGCAGACTTAATCTCCTCATTAGTGATTGGCTTAACCAAACTGGTCATAGCTTCATCAGTAATGGCAGGAAAACAATTCACATATGTGTATTTAGAAAGTGGTACATTATTATGAGAATAAAGATTAGCAAAGAAGTCTAAAGCATGTTTCTTCAATGTATTAGCATCATCAGACCAAGAACCATCATCCATTAGTAATACAACCACTTTATTATGATTTCTTCGCTGCATTATTTATCTATGAAATTAGGTGGTGTTACAATCTCTCCATTACAGCCAATCCTTTTGAGCCTTTTGAAACCATAAAATTTCCTCTTGCTTTAACATCTCTTCAAGTTCACTCTTTAGAGTAATTTTAAGTGTATTGAGATTAGAGAAAGAATGGTGCTCTAAAGCCTTTTAAATACCTCTAATCTGGGCCAGTAATATTTTTTTAGGTTGAAAGATATCGCTAAAGACTTTTTATTCCAATCCTGCATAAGATCAACAAACTTGGAGGAAGAGTCCACAAAATCCACACCTTTCTTCCAAGTTTCCTTAACAAAGTCATTAAAATCACTATGAAGTAACCAAGCAGCTTGGAACCTAAAAGGTTTATTCCGAGGAACATCAATAGAGGAATTAAACACAATTTGGATAGGTTTATGATCAGAGAATATTTGCGAAAGATGAATTATTCGTGCATTAGGGAAATTATTAAACCAATCTCCATTACAAATAGCCCTATCCAATCTTTCTTTAACAAAACCGGGAGACCAAGGAAACATGGGACCATTACATCCCAAATCTCACAACTGATTGTCATCAACCCATTGTTTAAAAAAATGGCATACCTCTATTCTTTTAGATGAATCCCTTCTCTTCTCATTCAAATTAAGAAGAGTGTTAAAATCATCATAACTCAGCCAAGGATCCTAATGATGCCTAGTGATACGATTAAGCTCAATCCAAAGACCTCTTCTAAGAGTTACCACAGGGCTCCCATATACTACTGTAAAAAAGAAAATTTGAAAATTATGAGCTCTAACTTACGTATGGATACACTAAGTATGATTCTTTATAACAACAACTGAAACACAATTCTTCCATAAAACCAAAATGCCTCCTGAAAATCCCATAGCCTCAACTCTATAAGAGAAATCAAAACCACTATACCTAATGAAATTGTCTGCTTTAATCCCACTAGTACGTGGCTTAACAAAAACCATAATACTAGGATTGTAAGTCTAAACCAAAGTTTTGAAGTACCCAGAGAAACCTTCTTTAGCTGCCCCTTGGTAGTTCCAACTAATTATCGATAAATCCATAAAAAGAAGGGAAGAAAAACAAATTGAAAAGACAATCAGTTAACTGAATTAGGGACTTCATCATCCCCTTCCATATCTTCATCACTATCATCTAAACTAGATTGACTAGTCTTGTTATTATCATCAAAATCACTAGAAGCTTCACCCTCTAGCCCTTCCATGAGGAAACCTTGTTATTGATATTTCCATTGCCCAAAAAATTTGGGTCTAGTGGTTCAAAATTAGTAGCCTCTTTCCTCCCATCAGCCACCTTCACAATAGTGTTTGGTTGAGGAGAGACAACTAAATGTTTGGCAACGTCAAGGGTGGTTGTGGTTGCAAAGAGACGGAGTTGACGATGGGATTGCCAGGATGGGTATTTGGGTTTCATATTGTTGTTTGCATAGTTTTGCATATGTAAAACTTGTTCTACAGCTTGGGGAATTAGTTTATTTGGGTACAAATTATTAGAATTGGAAATATTCTTTGGGTTAGCTTTGGGTTGGGCTTCATTAACGGTTATTGATTTCTTTCTGTCAAAAAGGGGTTGGGCTGGAGAACTCTCAGTCTAGTTTTTTTCCTTATTATAAAGGGATTATTAATAGAAAGGTTAACTAGACAGGAACTTTGGGTGGGGTCATTGTTTCCAAATTCTCATGATCCTCATGAAATTCCAGCATGGCAAATTTAGATCCCGAAGATTCTAGATTTTGTCTTCTCCATCTACTTTTCTGATTGATCTTCGAGTGCGGCTGTCTCTTGAGCCTGGGTACTTTTACTCAAAGGACAAGTTTCACTATTGTGCCCATACTTGCCACAAGTGAAGCAAATCCATTGGTAAACTCTCATACTCAATTTTTTGCAGCCTGCCTTCAATCTTGAATTGAGATAGAAGAGGTTTATTCTTATTTAACTCTACTGCAATACATGTGAATTTTCCTCTTGTAGTTGATTTTGTATTATAATCAATCCTGATGACTCTTCCAATTAAATTAGCTTCACCTGCAGAACTCTCTTGTGGTAAAAGTGTAGAGGCATACCAGGTAATCTAATCCAAGCAACCACATAATTGCAAGTTGTATCAGCACTATTAAAAGTAGAAGACCAAGATTGCACTATTAAGTAGTGTCCCATTATTACCCAAGGTCTATACGTCAGCACATAATCCATATCCAGAGGGTCTAAGAAACAAACCAAATAGAAAACATTTTCCAAATCTATGAGTTTAAACTTGCCACATTTTTCCCATAGAGTAGTCAATCTAGAGCTCAAAGCTTTATAGCCAATTGGTTTTTCTAGTAATCTTATTATGACAGAATGTTTCCATGGCTTTTCCAGAAGATTGTGGACTTTAAGAGATAGAGAGATTGAAGGAATACCCTCCTCATCTGTTATAAAAATATCCCTTTCATCAATATCTTCAACCTCTTTTTCATATTCTATCGTATCATTAAGGTTTTCCTCAACATCGATTCTATTCTTCAAAAGCTTATCCTGAAAGGAGGCTTTGCCCTTACCTTTTTCAGCATCATCAACTGCCCTAGGTCGTTTAAGACTCCTATTATCTTCCACTAAAAGTGGTGGGTCTTTCCCTATAACTCCAACATTGTCCACTTCCATCATCAAACCCCAAGACGGCATTTTTCTAGACTCAATTAAAATTAATTAATATAATCCTTTCTCTTCAACTTAGAATTATTCCATTTCCAAAAAAAAAAAATGGAATTAATTCAAAATGATTTTTTAAATTCATTTTTGTATAAAGATAAAAAAAAAAAAAAAAAAGATTTGACTCCTTATCAATCGTTTGACATATATATGATGATACTCCATAACTATAGAATCTCCCCCATACACTTCAAAATTTTCTTTAGAATAAATGGAAGAAAGTCCAATGGATATTGATCCTCCTCTTATCCTAAAACATCAAACAACTCAAGTATATGGTCTTCTTTAGATGATATTCCACCATCTCAATATCCAGACAGAATCAAAGAATTTCATGTCTAGTTAGAAGTCCAAGTAGCAAGACTAGACTATACATTAAGAAGTGTCATTGAAGATTTCCTTAATAGATGTGTTGGTAAGCTACAATAGTGGAATCCCTTATTTCATTTATTATCTCCATATGGAATTTGTTAGACATATTACTGATGATGTAGAGAACATAAGGAAAAACTTTTTTAAAATGAAATATTATTCTATGTAAAAAAAGATCTTGATAGAAATTTTCAAAATATGTCTAAAAAGATCTATGAGCTCCATGGCCAAAATAATCCAGATATAAAATAAGCTTTCATCACCTCCCTTCCTAAGCCTTTAACAACTGCTATTCAAACAATTCTACAAGACAAAGGAAAAAGTCTAAATGATCTCATTATAGGTCAACTAAATTTATCAAATTATATTATTTTAGAGTTTCCTTCAAAAGTCTATGGTATCATTGATCTTTATCTTAAATTTTGAGCAAAGGGCTATGTTTTCCTATCCAAGAAAAAGAAGCACTTCTGCAAAGTTAAGGGCCATCATAAAAGATCTTCTAAGAGATCATCTCGAAAGTACTATTTCTTAAAAAAAATGAATAAGAAGAAGAAGCTTTTAAGGCAAGAAGAAAGATAAGTGTTATTTGTGTGAAAGAAAATGACATTTTTGCAATAAATTATCCTAACAAGCCTAAAAAAGCTACAAAACTGATTCAGTGCATTTACAAGTTACTCAAGTTGTTCTTCAAGATGCTAATTTAGAATCCTTGATGTTTGAAGATGAGGCTAACTCTCTAAAAAGTCTTTTTTCCATACAAGACTATTGTTTCAAGGATGAAATTTATGAACCCATTTATTCAATCTCACCTACCTCTATCTGAATTGGAAAGTCAACCCATCCTATTTCCCAGGTATATGTTCAACTCTTTCCATTGAAATATTCCAAACTTATAAAAGCCCTTACTTTCATGGACTGGTACACATCATATAATGTTCAATCTAATAGTTCTTCCACAATAATGTTGGAAGCTGCAAAAGGAGTATTTCAAGGTTGTTAATGGAAAAATCTTAAGGACAGATTATATCACTAAAACTCCTATAAATACTCAATTCTTTCCTGGATGTTCCATTTGAAAGTAATACTTGGGATTTCCCTTATCAAACAGGGATATAGTCCTTGGTTTTGATGTATTTTTAAAGATGAAGACTTTATAAATTCTACCTAAGGGAATAAGTTATAAGCAATACTGCCAACCATATACATCAATTCCTTCTTTATTCCTTAATCAATATTCTTTAACCTCTTCTCTTGATTCCCTAAAAGACGAATTAGTTCACCATTTTTGTGATGATTCTCACACTAAATTTTTTACTAAAAATTTTTTACCTATATACTTTAGAGTAATTATGCTTTTTCATCTCAACTCCCTTTCAAACAAAATGAAGATATCAACCCCACCAAAGTCACTCACCCTAGTATGCCACCTTCAAATCTATAATTAGCAATTTCCAAATGTTCTCAAATCCTCTCTCAAAGGCTCATTAAACTCACAAAGTCAAATTGGGCATATCAAACATTCTATGTGAACAAAAGATCTAAACAAGTCTGAGGAAAGAAGAGATTTGTTATTAACTATAAGCCTTTAAATCATTTTTAAAAGGATGACAAGTTTCCTCTTCCATTGATTTCCTTCCTATTTACTCAATATCCTCCACTAGTTTTTTCCCAAATTTACCTTAAAGTAGGATTTTAGGAATTAGGAATTCATCTTGAAAATAGGTATAAAACTACTTTTGCTTTTCTAATTACCACTACTAGTGGATAGTTATGCTTTTTGGTTTAAAGGTTACACCTTTTTTATTTCAAAAAGCCAATGGCTAGAATATATAAACCTTTTCTCCATGGTTTCCTAATCTTCATTGATGATATTCTTTTATTCTCCCATGATATCCAAATTAAACTCATCATAAACCTTCATTAATTTTGTCCTTAACCAAACAGTTTGGTGTTATGCTATCAGTCTCAAAAATGTACATGGCAAATGATATGAATCACAAGTATATGAAACTTATGGCCTAAATCTTTATGATGGAAGCAACTCCTTGGAAAACTTAATTAGATTTCACCAAGTCCGTGATCCAAATTCAACAATGTGAAAGAGAACTTTAGAATAAAATATTGTTAAAGTAATTAACTATGAATGTATGAATCTTGATTCAAGAGAGAATAAAAGACAAGAGATAAAACTTTTCAATTGGCAAAGCCAAAATTCTATTATCAATAATCAAAATCTCCCCATCACAACTTAAGTTAAAGCCATATTTATAGCTATAAAAGGAGTAGCCCTAAACTTGTGTTTGGTCACCAAGATAACCTAATTCTAATTAAAAATAAGAAATAACTAAATGTTTGGCTTTAAACTACTTAATCAAATAGTCCAAATAAATTGCAAATAAAAGTTAACTTAAATAAAACTAAGGATAAATTTGGATAGAAAGTTGCATAGGCTATTACATGGTAAGTTGCACACTAATGCAATTCAAAAATGCTTCGAATATAAAGTTGCACAAGAAGTTGTATGCCTATGCCATTCAAAAATGCTTCTGCCCCTTCATAAAATTTGTGACAAATTCACCAAGCTTTGATTATTATCTTGAAATCCAACCTTGATATTTGACTCTTTCTTGCATTCTTGAATTGTAACAAAATCATTCCACAAGTCTTGAATCATCCTATGAGATCTCACTTGAACGCCCTTCCCTCACTTAGGAATTGTCCCAAGGAAAGACGAGCGATTTTTAAGAAAGTTATAGAATGAACTTTAGCACTCACTATTAGAGTGGTTATTGCTCAAAAATTGACTTGTGATTTTGAAAAATGATTTTGCGAGCCACCATCCTAATTTATTTTGAGTGGAAAAATTAAGGAAAGACCCAATTGACTCCAATTCATTAATTTTGGTTAATTTACCTAAGGATAAAATCATTAGCCTCAAACCAGGTTGAGTTCAAGGACTAGGTTTTTGGTTTTGAATAATCTTAATTTGGCTCTTCAGTTTAATTTGACTTTAGAAAATTAATTTTATGAATACCATTTTTTAAGATGGAAAATAATTAAATGCATGAATATGGCATATGCATGACATAATTATGAGTGCATGGGAAATTAACAATTAAAGTAAACATCCACAAATTAAGGAGAGTGTTCTCCCTAATCCTTATAAATTTAGGGAAACTATATAATCGCTCCTTAATTCTAAATTAATTAATTACAGAAATTGAATAAGATATCTTCTTTATTCCTTATGCAATTCTTAGAAGGCCACATATCCCCTTACAAAAAGCATGGAAAATATATTACAACAGAAGATAAGTGAAAGATGAAATTGGTTTGAAATCGGATTTGAGGTTTGAATTTAAATTCCAAACATGCCTACGTACCCTATTTAATGGAGATCAAAATCCATGAAGTTCATTCTATGATTAAATGGAGGGGTTTAGGGATTGATCATATGATTTTGATTTAGGTGTGAGAGGAAAAAAGTTATACCATTGGTTTTGGTGAGAGGAGGGTTTTGTTGGACCAAAATTTAGTTTTATTGATACCGGGAAGCAAGGATTCTGCTTAAGGAGAGAGGACGAGAACAGATGGTATGATCGATGAATTAATTAGTTAACTAAAATGATTAGTTAACCAATTATGTGGGGTGAGTAGATTGATTAATTAACTAAACAGATAAATTAATTAATAGGATGATTAGGTGGATGGATTAATTAATTAAAATGATTAACTAATTAAGATGAAGGATGGATTAATTAAAAAAGATTTGATTTTAAGAAAAGTGATTAATTAATTAATTGATTGAGTGATTAATTAATTAATTAAAAAAAGATGATTAGTTAATTAAAAAGATTAATTAATTAATTTAGAGAGCGATTGGAGAGAGAAAAAGAAGAGAAAACTTATGAATAGCCTATCAACACAAGCTTTGGGGTAAAGAAGTTAGTGGGAAATGGGGACCTCTTTATAGGAAAATAGGGTGAAGGGTAGTTTAGAGATTGAAAGAGTGAAAAGACCCAAAAGGGGTTGAAAATTGGGCTAAAAATGGTAGAATGGACATTTTTTACTCAGAAAGGGGGGACCGAACACATCAGAGGGTGCAGCACCTCACCAGACTTATGTGGCAAGTTACAGCTTGAACTTGTGCCATCGTATAGTTACTAATGCGGCATCACAGGCAGTCCTACAATTGCCTCATGGCATGGGCCCTTAGGCACATTTCCAGATTCTTTGAGTCAGTTTTTGAGAGTTTTAGAGTTTAGAAAATTCACTGGTCAGCGTCGGTAGGCTTAAAATTAATTTTAGAACAATTGCACAGTCAATTTGAGGGCAAGTTTGATTAGTTTCGAGAAAGATGTTGTCTAGTATAGGAAGTCTAGTCAAGATCAGAAAAGTGTCATGTTCAAAAATTAAGTATCCTTGTATTAATAAGACTGTCATGCTAGCTCTGTATAGCGCACTAAATTTGGCAATTGTTAAGTTGTAGCCATATGATAAGGGTGCAAAATTAAAAGTTCACGGTTACCCCCTCATCAAAATTATCTTGTTTATAAGGCAATTTTAATCATAGTGAACCCGGAGAAGGGATGGTACAAGAAACCAAAGGAATGCCTAGGTCAATGCTTGGATATGTTTGGCTGATAGGCATGGTCAAAAAGGATAATGATGAAAAAAACTATAGGGATGTTTAAGCAATTGTTTCTAAATATTTATGGGTGGAAAATGTGGCTGATAAATGGAAGCGAGAAAATGAAACAAAGGGATATCTAGGTTAGTCGCTAGATATTTTTAGATGAATTGATGGACTTGGGTAGAAGAGGTGGAGAGTGAAACCACATAAACATCTAGGTGATTGTTTCTAGACATTTGTGAGTGGAATTAACTGATAAATAGAAACAAGAAAAGGAGCTAAAGGGATATTAACCAAAGGGATAGCTAGGCTAGTAGCTAGATATTTTTGGGTGAATTGATGGATATGGTTGAGTATGATGAAAAAGCGGGGAAAGGAATTAGAGAGACATCTAGATTAAAGGCAGGAAAAGGAATTATAGGGATGTCTAGATTAGACATTTCTAGGCGAAGAAATTGGATGAATTTTGAAGGAAATGGACGGAAAAAGGGAACTAGAGGGATGTCACTGTTTTGACATTTCTGGGTGAAGGATATGGTTGACCTTAAAATGAATGGGGATGACAAAAGGGTACTAGATTGATGTCTAAATGAGAATTTAGATGTTTCTAGGTAGAGGACATGATTCATTCAAAATAAAGGAGATGGAAAATGAATCTCAAGGATGTCTATATGATCATTTCTATACATTTATGGAAGGAATTGATGGATTTTGATAAAAAGAGGTAGAGAAAGGAACCACAGCGATGTCTAGGTGACCATTTCTAGATATTTAGTGAAAAGAAAGCCTCGACCTATGGTGAGTCAGCTTAAGAGATTCTAAAAAGATTTTGGTAAAAGGAGAGCCTTAGCCTATAGCGAGTCAGCTTGAGAGATTCTGAAAAGATTTCTGTAAGAGAAGAGCCTTAGCCTATAGAGAGTTGGCTCGAATGATTCTGAAAAAAATTTTGTAAGAGGAGAGCCTTGGCCTATGGTGAGTTAGATTGAAAGATTCTGAAAAGATTTTAATAAGAGAAGAGCCTTAGCCTATGCCGAGTCAGCTTAAAAGATTTTAAAAAGATATTAGTAAGAGAAGAGCCTTGATTTTTGGTGAGTCAATTTCAGAGATTCTAAAAAGATATTGATAAGAAGAGAGCCTTAGCCTATGGTAAGTCATATTAAGAGATTCTAAAAAGATTTTCGTTATGCTAAGGAAACTTAGTCTTTTGAATGTGAAGGGTAGGCCTTTTGGAAGGTTTTAAGAACTTTGCTGGGATTATAGGGACTCTAGAAGTCACACTTTGTCGATAAGATTTTATAGGATTTCCACTTTAATTGGTCTTTGAAAGTGGAGAGGGATTTATTTGGCTTAATGCAATAAGCATTTGACTTATATGTCACTAATGAGGGATAAAGGTCATTTAGCTACTTCAACTAGAAAGGTAACGTAATGATTTTAAAGTTAATGCCTCTAACAAAGGATTAAAGTAACTCAGGTGAAAATAATAGCAGTATGTGCCTTAGAAGCCATATAATAGTTATGTAATAGTAGATATTAATTTCTAATGGCATAATAAATATATTCATAATGTGAAAAGAGTTTCATATTATTGAATATAGTCCTTAGGTATTTGTAAGAGGATCTATTCTCAAGTGTTGAGAATGTGGGAGACAGATCTCTCTTATACAAATATTTTAAATATGTTTATGGTCATAGAATTAATGACTGGGCATCATTAATTCCGAAAGACCATTACCTCTATTTGTTTTCTATAATTAGCATGTGATACGAATGATTATAGAGGCAGTGAGTCTCATGCTACTTGATGTGTGATGTCGATACAAACATGTGGATATTCATAGGACGAATAGTCGAACTGTGATGTTAGATGATAATAATATGGGGTTTTACTACTTATCAATTATTTATAATCTACATCATAATAGTGCATATAATCCTTTGACTTGAGGGATACTATATCTCATACATAGGTAGTTAGGATTTATTACTGCTTACATAAACTTACTATTCATGTATGGATATATGGCATGTGATAGTTCTAATTTTTTATGTATGGAGGTAAGTGATCATTGAGATAAAATTCATTACCTCGAGTAAATGAGATTAAGATCCTATACTGTCTGGTTATTCTTGATACTTAAGTTTCTGGCTAGAACAGTAAGATTCACTAGAAAGAGTTTCTAGCAGGAATCTAATCTCATCAAGAATTAGAACCAAGATAAATATATAAAATTGAGGCACATTAGGGTTTGACATAAACCATTACCCTAGCCGAGATTGGGATCTTTAATGAAGGGATTCTAGTATATGATAATTTATGATCGATGGTCCATGTGATGTTTAAAGTTATCAACTATAAACATTCATTTCTAATTAGGTAGTTGTGACGTGGAATGCTAGCTGTCACCTACGACTTATGGGACTAAGTTTGAAGTAAGGATTTCACATTAGTAGAGAAAACTGTTTTCTCATTCCCATTGCTAATTAGACATGAACCTAGAAAGTCATACCCAATAGTGATCACCTTCCAAATGTACAAATTTTACCATAATTATTAATTAAGGTGTTTAATTAATTGATTATTGGTAAAATAATTAAACATGTAATTAAATTTACAAGGATCCTAGCATGTCCTGATGTTTAATTTATAAAGGTTTCTATTCAATTAAATCTTAATTTGTATATGATGTAAATGAGAAAGATTAAATTGAAAATGATTTGGACTAAATCAAAGACTTAATTTTAAGCTTAGTGAAAACCCTAAACACATGAGATGTGGCCTGAGCCCATATGTTATATGGAAAAGAGGCAATTTAGGGTTAGAGAAAATTCAGTATTCATAAGCCCATGTGATGAGTTTAGGGATTAGAGAATTTTATACTAAGGTTAAAATTGTAATTACATCTTTTAGCTAATGGAAATGTCTATTTTACCCCTAAAGAATAAAATGGTAATTTCACCATTTGAAGAAGCAAAGTTCAATTTTGCCCCTTTACCAAATGATGAGCTAAAAGAATACAAAAGAATATTTAAGTCTTTGTGAAGACTTAATGGTTAAGTCTTCTAAAGGATATAAAAGCTAAGAGTTTTTATGTTGCAAAAAGAGTGAACATCATTTTTAAGTTGAAGCATTTAGAGAGAGAAGTTGAGAGAGAGAAAAAAAATGAACAAAATGTTTCTTCAAATTTTCTTTTGATCTTTAGTTCTCTTCTTAGTTCTTTATGAAAGAACAAATGCTTGCAAATTGAAAATATGTTTAATCTAAAGCAAATCAAAGAGAAAGCTTGTCTTCCTAAAGGTTTTTGAGGAAAAATCTTGAATCAAATTAGGGCAACCAAGAGAGGGATTTAAGAACTCCAAAAAAACTAAAGGAAACTTAGAGATGAGCTACGTGTGGATGATCTAGAGGCTTCACACTTAGGAGGCTCCTTAATAAAGAAAGAAGGAACTTTTAAGAGGTAATATGATTATTCTTCCTTCTTCTTTCTATGCATATGTGTTTTACACATAAATTAATTGATTGCTTGAACGGATGTTTGAACCAAAATGGGTGAAGTGAAATTGTGAAATGTTTGAAATTTCACCCCACCACCTTGCTTCTGCTGCGTTTGGCTCCACCATGGCAGAAAATGATGATTTGTGGGATATGCCCTTTATGAGATCTTCCTTTTGGCTTTTGGAAATGATTTTTGGTGAAAATGAAGGTGCTGGCCCTGATGGAACTTTCCTTTTACTTTCAAAAATGATCCTCAGTAAAAATGATTTTTGCTTTCTGATGTAAATTATCTAGGATTATGCTTAGCAAACTCATATGATGGTCCATCAGATGGATGTGAGTCTCTATTGGATGGAGGTAACCATCTTTAGTTTTTTTACTCAAATTGATATTGCTTTGTGGCTAACATTTGGATATAAAGGAGGAGAGGCCATTAGCTTAGTATATGCATGACGGTGCATGATTGTAGATTGTTGTATAGATGTTAGTGGAAAGATGATGCATATTTATTTATGCATGTTTTGCGATTCATGAACATTTTATTTATGGATGGTTTGTGATGATCCCTATAATGGATAATTTTCATGGATGCAAGAGGGTGGATTCACAAACATACTCTATATATGTCATGAGTGCAATTTGCATGGTGATGCCAACTCTTAAATGTGACCTTAGAACAAACATATAGGTTATGAAATGATTTTTGGTTGATTCCTAAGGCTGTCCTAGGAAGATCTAATAATTCTATGGTATTCTTGCATAATGACCATGATGGGTAATTTAGACCTTGAGCAAGAAGGTGTTTATGCAATCTATGTACTTTGAACCAATGATCGGTTTATCTGAAAAGGTGATTTTGAAAAGATGCCTATTTTTTAGGACAACAATTTGGTTAATTTGATATGGTTAAGGCTTGGCATGGCAATGGGACAACCAAGTTAGTTTGTAATGGATTTAGAGGGCAGGGGGCTTAATTCAGGTTTAAATGGGGATTTGTCTATTTAGGCTTCCTAAGACTCTAGAGGAAGGATTGGTTTTTATAATGGGGTGTCGATGGCTTACTCTTAGTTCAATTTTGGAAGCTTGTGGTTATAAGGAGATTTATAAGTTAGCATATATGATAGAGATTTATGGTTCACTCCTTATGGCCATTGAAAAGAAAGTGAAAAAATATAGGTTTTGCTCTTAATGAGACTTTAAAAATGGGCTTTAGTCTTGGTTGACATTTTAGTTGTCTGGATTATCCAAAGATGGCTTAGATTTTAAGGATTGAGTTCTTTGAAGGTTTAGTTTAAGTTTCGCAAATTGGTGGGTCTACTTTATAAGGACTTGTTCTGGTCTTGATATGATAGGGTTTCAATTACAAGGAGAAATAACTAGGATACGTTTAGAGGGTTCTTTTGATTGTGTTTTGCCAATGGACTTAGGTTTTGGAGATTAGACCTTCTTTAAACAGTGACAAGGATATGCTTTGATTTTGGTCTATGGTGGGACCTTTTGATTGGCTCGGTTTCATTGAGAAGCTAGGGCATTAGAAACAAGAGGTAGGCTTTCTATATTAGCTTAAGATTTGAAGTTAGGGCTTTTAGAAAGTGTGCTTGGCTTTCATTTTGCCAAGAAAATAGGGATTCAAAGTGGGTTGTGAGCTTCCAGCACATGGCTTAGGTGATGCAGATTTTCAAGAGGTTTAATTGATTCTAGTTTCATGAAGGGCTTTAGCTTTGCGGTTGTTCTTCTTCCCTTTTTTTTTTTTTTTTTTTTTTTTTTGTAGTGCTTCATAGAAAGGAAAGAATGTATTATTTGGGCTAGGAAAGCTTTTAAGGATAATACTTTTTGCGGTCAGTTGGATTGGCATAGAGGTAGGGATGAACTTTTAGCAATAAAGGAGAGCCATCTGATTTAGGTCTTTTGGTGACTTAAAAACTTTGATAGGAAAATATGATTTAGAGATCTTATCCTTAACAATAGGTGGTGGACTGATCAAAGGTTGTTTAAAAGAATGTGAATGTCTTCAAATGATATGTTCCTAATGATGGGTAAGGGCAACTTTGTTTGTGATGACTCAATATTCGACTTGAAAACTTTTTCTACCCTTTGAATAATTAAGAGAAGAAAAGGGGTGATACAAAGAAGGATGACTCTAAGGAGGTAAAATTGTTTAACTACTCATAAGAATATATTATTTAAACCAACTTGGTATATTCAAACAAATGGATTTTGACATGACTCAGAATAGAATCTAATTTGAATGACACATCATCTTTTCTTTTCTTTTTTTTAGAGGAAACAAGTGGGGATGTAGTTGATATGGTTCAAAGAACATGAAGGCATGATGCTTTACAAGACAAAAGATATTTTACTATGATTTGGACCGCACTTGGGTTGGGGTGCCTACATATCCCTAACATTGCTTCTATTCTTTTTCTTTCTTAGGGAGAATAAGGTCCACATAATTCTTGTTATAGTGTGGAAAAAAAAAGTTAGACATGACAATCTTGTTAGCCATTTGATCTATTTTGCAGCTTCTTATTATGCCTTTTCCTATTTTGGCAAATTGACTACTTCAAAAAACTCGACATAGCCTTCTTAGATCCTCTTTGTTAAGTGATCTACAGCCAGTAAGATATTCTTGTGCCTAATTGAGGATTTTGAATTTGATTGCCCCAAACATCTTTAATCTAGACACCGTTACCTTAACCTTACCAAAAATATCGTCACCCTAACCTTTAACCTAAAAACACCCTACCCGAGCCTTATCCTAAACACCAAACACCTGAACCTCACATCTCATCAAGTCCTCCTCTTGAATATGAACCTAAACCACCTTCAACCTTAGACCTTAATCGCATAGCCTGAAATGAAATTACCTTTTATCTGAACCCTAAAACTTGAAGCCCCTTTTTCCAAACTCCACTACCTAACTATAAGCTTAACCTATACTCCTTATCCTTATCCAAAAACCTAAAGCTTAGGTTCTCAGTACCAAAACCATTATCTTGATCCTACCCCTTGTTCAAAATCAAACACATTACCCTAAGCCTAATGCCTTTAGCCCAACATGATATTTTAAGCTTAAGACCTTGACTTATTCTACTTTAAGAGACCTTCAAGGCCGAAATATGGTTAGCCTACAAAACCAAAAGGGAATCCTTTTCCCTAAAAGTATGCATTCTTACTTCTTTCCTAAGCACTTACCTTGTTCTTTGATTTGGTTTTGCTTAAAGGTACCAATGGCTAACCCAATAGACGTGGTTGCCTTTACTACACTTATAACCAACTTCCTTAAGAAGTAAGAAGAAAATTTTCAAGCTGTTCTAGATACATAACAAGCCCAACTTGAAGAACAAAGGTGATCCATCATCAAAGAAGTGCGGGCCATGATTATTCATGCTAGCCTCAACTTAATTAACCCAAACCTAGCTTTGGACCAAAGCACCTTAAATCTGAACTAGGTTAATTTAGTCTAAGCCCATGCCAACACCACCTCAGTGACAAACACCTTTACCTACCTTAGCCCTTCCTTTCTCCGTAATCCGTTTCAAGGTAAAGAAGCTTTCTCCCATCTAGGCACTAAGATGTTCACAAAGAAACTTAAAGAGATGGAAAAAGCGATCAAATCCTTATAGCCTGATTAAGTTGGATAGCTTAGCCTTATTTCCTGATGCCAAGCTTCCACCCAAATTCAAAATGCTCAAAATAAACATGGTTGATGGAACGAAATATCCCTAAACCCATTTGAAGATATATGTGGGGATAATGAAACCTTTAGGACTTAGTGATGAGCTTCTTGCTTAACTATTCTAAAAATCATTAATTGGAGCTTCCATGAGATGGTTCCTCTCACTAGTCAAGAGCCAAAAAAAGATGTGGGATGATATCTATCATACTTTTATCAAGCAATATCATTACAACTTCAAAGTGGATGTCACTAAGCGTGACTTAGAAACTAGCAAACAAATTTCAAGTGAGTCCTCCTCCATGTTCCTTACATGGTGGAGGGCTAAAGTTGCTCAAATAGTGAATAAACCAATCGAGCAAGAACAAGTGGACATCCTTGTTAAGAACCTTCTTCCAACTTATCAAATCCATCTATTAACCTAGTACCTATCCATCTTCAAAGCTTGGCTACAACTGTATTGAAGGTTGAAGATTGCATCTAAAGTGAATCATTTCAACCTAAATTCCCCACCACCAACTCAAACACTGATGAGGAACCTGAACCAATCCCACCTTACCTAAGCCCCGAGTGGCATGACATGGAAGAGCTCAAGCCCATCTGACCTATCTAAGGTTAAATTCCAAATTCAAATATGAGTTTCAAGTCCAAATCTCAAAGGTTGAGTATAAATCTAAATTTGAGTCTGTCATCTTATTCTTCTTTTTCTTGTATTTTTGTCAACCATGTCGATCCCTTTTTTGTTATCTTATAATAAAGTTTCCTTTATAATAACACATCTACATTTTCTTTTCATTATTTGTGCATTAATTTATCTTCCTTGTTTAGTCTGACATGGATGAGCTTAAAGAAAAAAAAAAGAGAGAAAAAAATTAGTTTCAATATTAAATCCACCATAATTAGCACAAAATTAGAATTTGAGGTGTCTTCATTATCATGAATCAACAAAACTTCATCGACTCTTAGTCAAAAGGGTCAACTAATGAACCTCTCACCAAATAATCAAAGAATAAAAAGGAAGTCAATGTAATTATTCATTGCACTTTAGGTAGTCAAATGGTACACCTCAACAAAGGGTAATATGTTCAAAAAAGACCTTTGTCAAACCCATAACTCAAAGGTCAAAGCCTCTCAATACGAAGAAAAGCAGTAGCCCAAGTCATAGTGGAAAAATTTGCTTCCAAATTTCTTTAATTCAAGCTCAGTAAGTTAAAAATCCAAAAGGGCAACCTAGGCAGAAGTTAAAACTAAGAGAGAGAAAGAAAGCTCATCCTAGTCATCTTTCCTTAAATCCAATATCAAATCATCTTTAATCAATATGTCTTATCTCATGCATTCTAAAGTCATCCTTTCTCATTTCAGGCTCATTCTCTAAAGTTATATTCTATGTCCTTATCCCACAGTGAGACATATCAATCTAGGTAATCATCATCTTTTGTCAATCCATCTCGTCGCTTAGCTCAAAGAGCTAATGCATAATCTCTCACATCACATAAGTCCATCACATCCTTATCTCTTATTAGGGGGTATGACCCCAAAAGTTGTCTCTTCCCACCTGTCCTTCAACTATTTTTTAAGCATTTCCTTTTCAACTAATGTGTCACCTATATTGAGTTAAACTAATAACATGACATTTCAAATAGTCTCTTTAATCTCAAATAACAAGAAAAGCTTGACTTGCTCTTTCTCATGAAGAATTCTACAAATGATAAAACTATGCAACCTCCCTAATCCTTTTCAAAAGTTCCAACCTACCTTCAAACCATTTCCAAACTTCATGAAATCTTACTATTCTATTCCAAGCCTTATTGGTAATCATACCATCGTTTCAAGCTAAAGTGTTAGACCTTGGCAAATTATACCATCATCTCAAGAATTAAACTTATAGGCAAAACCAAAAATCCTAAGTCTCTAAGGATTCATCATCATAGAAGTCAATTTCCCTAATAAAAGCACATTTGAGTCAAGTTGGACTTGAACCATTCAAAGCTCATCCTATGCCTCTTTGCCAACATCTTATTATCCTTGAAAGGATCAAGCCTCTTGGAAAAATACATGATCTTTGAGA
This sequence comes from Reutealis trisperma, assembly GCA_947687605.1. Classification (NCBI taxonomy): domain Eukaryota; kingdom Viridiplantae; phylum Streptophyta; class Magnoliopsida; order Malpighiales; family Euphorbiaceae; genus Reutealis; species Reutealis trisperma. The sequence goes on from CANTUT010000607.1 coordinate 184,843, forward strand.
TCAAGGTCTCTTAAGTCTTGCAAATCATTCTCAGCTTAAATTGATTTAACCATGTCAAAAGGAAAACCCTTATCCATGAGTCTGCAGCCACCTTATCACCAAAGCCTTTAGTATCATACTTAGGCTAAAGCCAACCATCTTAAAAATAAATGCCCAAAGCACCCTTATAAAAAAGCTCAATTTGACAAACTATGCTTAAAGCCTAAAAGCCTTTTAACCAAAAGCCTTCATCATGAGGCCTAAACCAAAAAGCTTTCACTATGAAATCCAAACTGAAAAGCCTTTACTATAAAGTCCAAACCTAGAAGATTTCACCATGAAGCCCAAATTTGGAAGCCTTTACCATGAAGCCCAATTTTGGAAGCCTTCACTATAAGGCCCAAACCTAAAAGGCTTTCATATGAATCCCATTCCCAAAAAAGCCTTTATTTATGAAGCCCAAGATCTCCTACAAGGCAAAATCTAATCGAGCCTTTCAAATTGATTTCCTAGCTTGACTTTTCCTCTGAGCCATGATCAGTCTCCTAGTTTGATCTCCTCTAAGGTCTAACATCTTACCTTGATCTCTCTAACCTAGCCTTACGGAAAAACCTGACCAAGCCAACTTCATCTCCCCCAAGGGCCAAAAACCTAATCGAGCCTTTTAATCTAAACTTGATCGAGCCTCTAATATGACTTATTATATAGCCAAACTAAACAAAGCTTCCAAATTAATTTTCTCTAAGGCCAAACTTGAGTTGACTTTTCAAGATGACCCATTCATTTTTAATGATCTTCTCTAAGGCCTAAACCTAATTTGGCCATCCAACCCGATCCCAAACCAAACATTTTCCAAGACCAATCCTACCTAAGCCCTTCCAAGTTAATTAATGTGATCTCTTCCACATTTGGCCCAGCTTTCTTCTAAGGCCGATCCGATGGCCTTTGATTGACCCTTCAACTAGCCCTCATACTTGGTCCATATTGGGTGTGACCCTACCATCCCTAAGCTAGTCTATCCAAACAAAATGACCAAGTCACTTTCCTTTATCATTCTAAAGTGGGAGCACCTCACTTTCAAATATTCACCTTTCTTAAATGAGGGCATCTTTCTCCCAAAAGATCAACACTTTTATACTAAGTTGACCCTTTACAGGTTCAAAGTATCCAATCATTGCATAATCATATGTGTTTAGCATTAAATAAGCTCCTGAATCAAGATAAAGCATCGAAGTAAGACAAATCTTTAACCGAATCAATTTGAATCAATCTCTTTTTAAGAAACAATCTCGATCTCTGGATCATCAATATAGTATAGGGTTAGGTTTTTCTTCTAACATAAGACCCATCCTAGGATAGCCTTGGGATCCATGCCTTAAATCTAAATTAGGTATCTCTTTTAATTAGACCCATCCTAGAATAGCCTTAGGATTCATACCTTAACTCTGAATTAGGTATCTTTTTTAATCAAACCCATCCTAAGATAGCCTTAGGATTCATACCTTAAATCTTAGTTAGGTATCTCTTTTAATCAGACCCATCCTAGGATAGCCTTAGGATTCATACCTTAAATTTGAATTAGGTATCTCTTTTACAAATAGATCATCCTAAGATAGCCTTAGGATACTCCATCCATAAATATCTAGCCCCTGGTCTAGATATCCATGTGGTTCATTTTTTCCCCTTCCTTAAATCTATCTATTTCCATCTATATATATCTAGCCCTTAGTCTAGATATCCCTATGGTTCCTTATTCCATTCCATCCTTTTATCAAATCTACCCATAAATATTTGGAAACAAGCACCTAACATCCCTATGGATCTTTTTTCCATCTACACTTGACTTTAAAATTCAACCATGCCTTTCAACCAAACACGTCTAAATCTTGACCTATACATCACTTTGATTCCTTTTTCCAACCCTCGTCCTTGAATTCACTATTATTATAATCGCCTTACAAAACAACCAATTCTAATGAGAGGGAAACTATAAACCCTTAATTTTGCACCCTTTGATATGTATTTGAACCTAAGAAGCCCCTAGATTTGGTAAACGGACCTCATAAAGTTGAAATTCCCAAAATCAAAAAACTAGGAAACGGAATCTCGAAAACCAAAACATATCTCTTTGACCTCTAAACCACCCTTATATCATACACAATTGGATAATGAGCACAAGACAACTAGAATCACAAAAAAAATGGACAAGAAATGGATGAAAACAGGACAAAAAATGAAGCATGACAGCCTGTGGGCATCCGCAGCAATTCACAGCCAGCTATGACTACGCTGCGATTACCATAAGGTTCCCTGCAACAACCAAATAGGCTACCATAGTGGGCCATGTGATTGCTGCAAAGAGCCTCCGGTTGCTATAGTCCTGGATAAGTTACCGTAGCACATTTTTTCTAAACCTTATACCAAAAATTGACTGGATTCAACCCCTATAGTCCTTCTATAAATACTCTACACCTCCTAATAGTTTCTACACACTGCTATATATTTCTATTCTCCTATAAAGCTCCCAAAACCTTGTTTCTAAGCTTCCTAAGCTCCCAAAACCCTATTTACAAGCTTCCATAATCTTCCAAATCACCCAAATCCCTATTCTCTAAGCCTCCCAATCAACTAAAACCTTATTCCTAAACCTTCTAATCTCCCAAAACCCAATTCCTAAAACCTCTTAATCACCCAAAACCCTATTCCTCAAACCTCCTAATTGCCCAAAGCCCTATCTCTAAGCCTTCTAATAAAGAAAATGTGCGATTCAAGTCTTTCCTTTCACGGAGAGTTTGTGCTATTCAAGCAAGGGTGCAATTCAAGTCCTTCCCTTCAAGAAGTGTTTGTGTTGTTCAAGAGTTCTTTTAACAAAGGAGAGCCCATGCTATTTCCAAGCCAATATAAAACTTAGATCCAGTGCCAAGCTAGCTCCTTACATTTCTTATCATCAAAAACAAAGGTAAAATCCTTTCCTTTCCCTTTTCAATTCTAGTTTTAATATTAAAATTCTCTCTCTTCTACTTTTCTTTAAGATCTAAAGCTAAAAAGATCTAATTTTGACTAATTAAAACTTGATCTAATAAACAAATCTTTGAGCCCTTAAAATCAATCAAAACATGATGACAAAGGCTATGACTTTAAAAAATCCCTCATTCGCAAGAAGGAGGATTTGTGTGGGATTTGATTCATATTCAAAGGATATGCAGGCATGCCATCTGTCACGCCCCAAATTCGAGGGCACGTGACCGACACTAGGACACAGAAATTGCACGTGGCTACCAGTGCCTGTAGTAAGCCTAACCCAAAATATATAATAGAAAGCCCAAAACTGAAAAGGGCTATGGGCCCAAATAGGTTAAACAGATTTAAAAGAATCACAACATAAAAATAAAAATTTCATTGGGCCAATAACTCATTTATTTCATTTATCTCAAAAATGTAGTAAATTACAAAAGTTCTGCTTAACCACATATTTCAACTCTTTAAGATACATAACTGCATAATAAACAATGTACAATTACAAAGTGTAACACTGTGGAGTTCTAGAGTTATAATTATAAATATACATCTATTACATATATTCTTAATAGCCAACAATACAAACTACTGCCGAAGGGAAATTGGCAGTTTATTCAGTTACAACTTCTCCTCAGGCTCATTCCCTAACCTGAAAATAACGAAATGAATAGGAATGAGCGTTTGACTCAGTGAATGATACCAGCTAATGTATTAAACTGGTATCTTACAGATAGATTCTAATGCACATGCTATGCACGATGCCATAGAGACAGACAATTCATATCATCAAACAAGGACGAGATACGGTCCACAGTACCACTCTAATCTCAATATGGGGAGCCGATCCCCCTATCCTGGCTCTCTGAATCCAATAATATGTCTCTTATATCTAAGGGCCCCGGCCGTCACTGGTCTGTACCACGCAGCCCTAACCAGACTGACAGCGGCCCTAGCGATGAGCAGGCCCGGCCAGCATCCATCAGTCATAGCTCATCTTCTGAATCTCAACAGAATCATAATCATAATAGTATCCATATCCATATTCATCTCAAAAGTCCCTAAGTGGTACTGCATCCTCCCGACCTCCATCCGTCAATCACAGCCACAGTATAGCATAAAATACAGAATATCAGTCCATCATTCCATTTACAGTCAAATGTACATGCTTATATATGCAGTAGTAGTGCATAATATACATATATATACACACAACAATATATATGAAATGAAAACAGGATAATACATTAGTGAGTATCACTCACCTAACTGACAACGCTTCCAACTGGCTTCCCTGGGAAGTGCAACCTTGACAAGAGAAGTCAGATACATTGGTTCTGAATAACAAACGATATGATTAAAACAAGAATGACTCACTTAACTAGAATAAACCTTTATCACGAATTACAATAAACAATGCTCACCGAAAAACGTGAACGTTAATCAATTATTACAAACTCACTACCAACGGACTCGTCTCAACACGTAGAATCCAAAAATACAATTTGTTTCTTTTGGTTCATCGAAACCTGCGTCTGCAGTCCGGTCAATCACCGGAGTTTGGTCAAAATCAACATCATCCAAAATTAGTAATTTATATACCAAATTAAAGCTTAGAGAAAAAGGAGTCTGATGGTACCAAAATCACCTTGAACGGACGTCGGAACTGGCCGAAATTTAGCTCAAAAGTTTCTGCCGGTGGACGTTGCGGCGGCGCGTGTGGCGGCTGGAGATGGCTGACGGCAGCGATCTTCGGTGGACGGCTTGGTCAACACCTCAGGAACCTCCCTGGCTGGCGCATGTCGACTTCCGATGACCGGACGGCGGTCCGATGGCAGGCAGCTGCTTCTCCTTCTTCTCTCTCTCTCTCTCTCTCTCGGCTACCTCTCCCTCTGCAGGCAGCCTGCTGCCCCTTCCTATATATATATGATAATAATAATAATAATAATAATAATAATAATAATAATAATAATAATAACAATATTAATCATAATAATAATAATAATAATAACAACAATAATAATACTAATACTAATAATAATATTATCACTAATAACACAATAATAATGATAATAATAATAATAATAGTAATAGTAATAATAGTAATAATAATAATAATAACAATAATTCATAATTTATATATTAAGAATAATAATTCACAATATAAACCTCTATATATATAACAATAATACTATGGACGATAATAATAATTCAATTAATACAATTTATTCATAATAATAGTAATTAGAATGGAAATCCAAACTTCTGATAAAGATATTATAATTAAACTTATAATATTAATTAATATCTTTATTGATACTCAAAAGTACAAATTCTCCAAAAACTCACATTAACATTTTCATAATAATATACATATATAATACTTAAATAAAATTACCATTAACAATACATATTCAAATAATATGAATATTTATAATTTAGTAAAATATAATTTCAATTCTTACTTTAATAAGAAAAATAATAAAATATACATTTTAATAAAATATAACTTATAATATTTACTTAATTAAATAAATAAAATAATAAAATATTATCATTCCGTACAAAATATGATTTTTGAAAAATAATTGAAAATTCAGGGTATTTCAATTCTTACTCCCTTAAGAAAATTCATCCTCGAATTTTCAAACACAACACTTTACAATTAAACTTCTCCACCACACTTCCACTGCGCACTCCGATACACTCTAAACCATAGGTAAGGTAACATAACAAATCAATTTCAACAAAACACAAAATTATATAACCAAACCACCAATAAAATCTTTCTAATACAATATCTAATTACCTTTTATTCTTATATTTTGGTTTAATCACAGCTAAAACTAACACAATTCTTGATTTCACATTCGATCAATCATAATCTTAAACATATCTCATCTTTAAGTCTTTATCAATACTAAAGCTAATATTAATGCCTAACTTATTATTTCCATTTTATTACTTATTATATCAATCCGATAAGAATTCAACATATTACTCTAAGTTAATAACACTCTTAATATTTCATAATTCATTTCCAGACTAATAATAATTATTACTTAACTTCTCATAACCTCGATAAATATTCTCATGTCTAGTATCTCACCAAAATTATAATTTCTATTATATTTAATCATAACGATAACTCCGATAGTAATTTCCTTAATCCTTTCACCAAATAAAATATATCAATACTTGATAGTTTGTTTTCTACTCTTACTTACTTTAACTAATTTTCTCAATATATATCACCCTTGTCAAGGGTTTCCTCCTTCCAGGACAGCCAAAAATGGTACCATATATGCATACGTACTAGTTAATATACAGAACTAATAATTCTACCATTCATTCCAACATCCCTTACATTAACAGAGTCATCAAGAATTTTGGTTAACTCTAAACACATCTGACCTGCTGACAATTATTTCCGACTTACTTTCGTTCTATAAAATACTTTAACATCATAGCTTAAATAGCTATTGCTTCACAACCCTATACACTTAACCTATAACATCATTCTAGTTCTAAATTTCCATCAACATTTCATTATCTTTCATATTTCTAATCCTTCCATTTATGCACATAAAATAAGAAATTCATTATTATTACTGATACTCAATAAAATCTCCACACAGGGTTTATATCTTTCTCAATTTATGTCACTCCATTTTAATCTCAACTTAAATATATGTACACTTCATGCATATGTTCAAATAATAACTCTACTTATGGCATATTAAAATTCTTTTCCTTAATAAAATCAGTACTTAATCTTTAGTCATTCCTCCAACATAACATAAAATCTAATACCTCAAAATATTATCTCATTCTGAGAACTTAAATCCACTTCAAGTATATTCAAAATTGTTTAAATTTGCAAACCTATTTAAAATCATTCATAGTATTTTAAAACATTTTCATTTTTTATTTTAGAACTCAAGGTACTGTGTCCAGGGATACTACACAATATGCAATCTTAATGCAATGATCCATGAAGGGCATAATGTATGAATAATGACTAATAACTTTATGATGTTTGACTCAACAGATGTAGACAGACAAACACACTGGACACGGGTACAGAGTCCTAAAATAATAAATTCTCAAAACTGGTGTTAAAATCATACTTTAAAATCAATTATCATCTTTAAATCCATTTAAAGCATTCCGTTTCCAAATCATTTAAATTTTTTTTTAATAAATTATTTATACCCTTTTTTGGATTAAGTTCTCAGGGATCCTTAAATTCAATTTCTTACATTTCTTAAATTGTAAACTAAAACCATGTCATAGTCTTTATTCTATTTCAACAGAATACCCCAACTCAATAAACCTTATAATCATCAAATTAATTCCACTTAAATCTATGAACTCCTAAATCATCATAGTCATTAAGAATTATGCAAAGTATACCAATACTTAACTATCTTATATACTATATTAAACATAACTTATACAGAAAAAGGGGTGCAACACCTAGGGTTACACAATCTACTGAAGCAGTGTCTCTAGTCCCGTTACCTGCCTCAACAAGCCTCCACACATCACAACTAAAATGAAAAGAAAAATTATTCCATCACAACAAGGAAAAGAAGAAAAATATACTTATACAGATCCAGGACCCTGCAAACCTAGCAGGTCTCATACCATAACTACCACTAACTTTCACAACAAATTTCTTAATTTATCACTTCTTGATAGGCTCATGTGAGGGAGACAAATTCATAACATTATCATCATCATCATCCTCATCATACTGGCTGAAGAACGCTGTCTCATCAAATTCAGTAGAGTCTGAAGAGGGCTCCATAAGGTGAGTCCAAATGTGATTAGTGGGATCAAACTTATCATCATTAGGCACTATGGGCTGAGGACCATCTCTCCGGTATAGTTCCTTAAGACAATTTTGATCCCAATCACCCAGAGCATTATTAATCTCACAACAATACTCTAGAGAAAAATCCCACCATGGAGCATCAGGTTCACTAAGGGGCCATATCTCAAGCAAAGGAGCATTGTTTTTCTCACACATAAAGTGCTGAAAGGTAGTAACCTCATCGAAATAATCAAAGACATCCTTATAAAATGAAAAGTAACATGACTTATAGATAAGAACTTGAGGATTCACGACCAGACGAGTGCCTGAAAGATCGCTTACAGCAATATAAGGACGATGGAAAACCAGCAGAGTTCGAATGGTAGGACCATATGTCCAAAAAGACTTATCCAAACTCGTGATATGAAATCTCATCCACTGGTCCAAAGGGTTAAACCAACGCAAAAAGGTAACCAAATGCGGGTTAGCTGCATTGTTGCCATCCAAACATTGGATATACCTCAGAAAATGAAAGGGCTAAATTTCTATAGCAATATGATAGAGATGAAGGAGATACCACAGAAAGCAAAGGAATTCTTTAGGCCATATCCAAAATGAATCCACTATCATATCCATGAAAGCATATGGCCTCAGAAAAGGATATTCAGGGTGGATAGTTAATTCTTTCACAAACCAAGAGCCATACTTTTGAATGAGACATGTTTGATACTTAAAGATCTGCTCAGAGGCCAAATTCTTAAGGGCTTTTTCAGAAATATTGATTCGAATCTTTGGGGGAAGGCCTTGGTAAAGAAAAGGATCAGGTCTAGGGGGAGAGGAAGATGAAGAGGATGCCATAAAATTAAGGTAATAAATAGAAGGGATAACTATTAGGTCAAGAGAAAATTTTCAATTGAGGAAGAAAGTTAGAACTAGGTAATGAGTTGCCTAATACCTATGCCTCCAATAAATAATGAACTCAACTTCCTTACTGACAAAACTATAGTAAACTTTCCTCGAAAATTGGTTTAGCTAATAACAAAGTCTTGTCTGGATATAACTGATGAAACCAGTCAACAACTACAGCCCTCAACCCTATCTAAAATGAAAAATGTTCAATTGCATGTGGCTAGAAATAACCATATCACTTCACGGGATAAACAAAAATGGGGCAAGCTAGGGCTTATCTTATCTTTTAGGTAATAGAGTACTCCCCGTACAACAGAATACTAACAAAAGAAATCTCCAGACCTGATACTCTAATAATCAAGAAAAACAAAGATGTCACTAATATTACCATATCTCTTATACTTTCTAACTGATAATTAACAACTATATTAAATCTTAACAGATAAGCAGTAAGCTCGCTGTTAACTAACATCTCAACATAACACCACGTTAACGCTGAATTAGAAGCAAGAGAAACTCAAAAGATAATTAGGAATCCTATACTCTGCATGTTACCAAAATAAGGACCCACAACACTAAATATATTAAAAGTCACAAGATCTTTGCTCTGATACCACTTTTGTCATGCCCCAAACCCGAGGACACGTGACCGGCACCAGTGCCCGTAGTAAGCCTAACCTAAAATACATAACAGAAAGCCCAAAACTGAAAAGGGCTATGAGCCCAAATAGGTTAAGTAGATTTAAAAGAATCACAACATAAAAATAAAGATCTCATTAGGCCAACAACTCATTTATTTCATTTATCTCAAAAATGTAGTAAATTACAAAAGTTCTGCTTAACTACATATTTCAACTCTTTAAGATACATAACTGCATAATAAATAATGTATAATTACAAAGTGTAAAACTGCAGAGTTCTAAAGTTATAATTATAAATATACATCTATTACATATATTCTTAATAGCCAATAATACAAACTACTGCCGAAAGAAAATTGACAGTTTACTCAGTTACAACTTCTCCTCAGACTCATTCCCTGACCTGAAAATAGTGAAATGAACAGGAATGAGCGTTCGAATCAGTGAATGATACCAGCTAATGTATTAAACTGGTGTCCTACAGATAGACTCTAATGCACATGCTATGCACTATGTCATAGAAACAGACAATTCATATCATCAAATAAGGATGAGATACGGTCCACAGTACCACTCTAATCTCAATATGGGGAGCCGATCCCCCTATCTTGGCTCTCTGAATCTAATAATATGTCTCTTATATCCAAGGGGTCTAGCCGTCACTAGTCTGTACCACACAGCCCTGACCCAACTGACAGCGGCCTTGGCGATGAGCAGGCTCGGCCAGCATCCATCAGTCATAGCTCATCTTCTGAATCTCAACAGAATCATAATCATAATAGTATCCATATCCATATTCATCTCAAAAGTCCCTAAGTGGTACTGCATCCTCCCGACCTCCATCCGTCAATCACAACCACAATATAGCACAGAATACAGAATATCAGTTCATCATTCCATTTACAGTCAAATGTACATACTTATATATGCAGTACTAGTGCATAATATACATATATATACACACAACAATGCATATGAAATGAAAACAGGATAATACATTAGTGAGTATCACTCACCTAACTGACGACGCTTCCAACTAGCTTCTCTCGGAAGTGCAACCTTGACGACAGAAGTCAGATACATTGGTTCTGAATAACAAATGATATGATTAGAATAAGAATGACTCACTTAACTAGAATAAACCTTTATCACGAATTACGATAAATAATGCTCACCGAAAAACGTGAACGTTAACCAATCGTCACAAACTCACTACCAACGGACTCGTCTCAACATGTAGAATCCGAAAATACAATTTGTTTCTTTTGGTTCGTCGGAACCTGCGTCGGCAGTCCGGTCGATAACCGGAGTTCGGTCAAAATCAACATCATCCAAAATTAGTAATTTATATACCAAATTAAAACTTAGAGAAAGAGGAGTCCGATGGTACCAAAATCACCTTGAACGGACGTCGGAACCGGCCAAAATTTAGCTCGAAAGTTTCTGCCGGCAGACGCTGTGGCGACGCGTGTGGAGGCTAACGGCGGCGATCTTCGGTGGACGACTTGGTCAACACCTCAGGAACCTCCCTGGCCGGCACGTGTTGACTTCCGGTGACCGAACGGCGGTCCGATGGCAGGCAGCTGCTTCTCCTTCCTCTCTCTCTCTCTCTCTCTCTCTCTCTCTCTCGGCTGGCTCTCCCTCTGCAGGCAACCTGCTGCCCCTTCCTATATAATAATAATAATAATAATAATAATAATAATACCAATATTAATCATAATAATAATAATAATAACAACAATAATACTAATAATAATCATAATAATAATAATAATAATATCACTAATAACACAATAATAATGATAATAATAATAATAATAGTAATAATAATAATAACAATAATTCATAATTTACATATTAAGAATAATAATTTACAACATAAACCTCTATATATATAACAATAATACTATGGACGATAATAATAATTCAATTAATACAATTTATTCATAATAATAGTAATTAGAATGGAAATCCAAACTCCCAATAAAGATATTATAATTAAACTTATAATATTAATTAATATCTTTATTGATACTCAAAAATACAATTTCTCCAAAAACTCACATTAACATTTTCATAATAATATACATATATAATACTTAAATAAAATTACCATTAATAATACATATTCAAATAGTATGAATATTTATAATTTATTAAAATACAATTCCAATTCTTACTTTAATAAGGAAAATAATAAAATATATATTTTAATAAAATATAACTTATAATATTTACTTAATTAAATAAATAAAATAATAAAATATTATCATTCCGTACAAAATAGGATTTTTGAAAAATAATTAAAAATTCTGGATATTTCACCATCTTTAAGATATCAACTCTAATAAAATTAACAATTCTTTCTCTCTATCAGTTTATTCACATAGTTTAGGGATAAAATTATTTTTGTTAAATAAAAATTAAAACGTTAGTTTTCTTTTCTATTATTCTTTATTTTCTTTATTGTATTTATTTGGATTGTTACTTTTTCTTATTTTAGTTGTTTAGATTATATTTGGAGAATATGTGCTCTTCCTAGAACCCATAAGAACTAGAGGAAAGATCTCCTAAGTTTATCATTTTGATTTGTAATAGTTTAAAGAGATTCCTTTTATTTTGCTTTATTATTACTTAATATTTGCCATGCATTACACAAATAATATATGTTTCATATATCATGTTATATTTGTTCATGCATACATAAAAACTTCTTTTTACAAAAGCTATTTTGTATTGAAGCTCAAACTAATTTCTTAAATTGTTTTAACCAAAACTTAGTCCCCAAGTCCTCTTTGTTCATTCAGAAACTAGTACTTTTCCTTGGGATAAATTATACAATTTTAGAGTCAATCAAATTGGATTTTTCCTTTAATTTTTCCAAATAAAATAAAAACAAAATTAAAGTGGCAATTCTTTTTGCAAATTATAAAATGCAATTTTCTAAATTCATAACGAGTTCCAATCGTGATATGTTTCTCAAAGAGTATTTCGGTCTATCACTGATAGGACTGGTACTTGAGCGAGGCCTCTCAAAGCCAATAGTAGAGGGTTTTTTTTTTTTTTTTTTTTCACTCTCCTATTTTTTCGACTCTAGCTCTCATTTTCACTCTTGGTCTCTCACATTTCTCACTTTTGGCCTCTCACATTTCAATTTGAGAGGTAAGTACTTCAATTTGAAATTAATTTTACTTCAATTAATTTTTTTAAGTTAATTAATTTTATGTCAATTTGTAATTTGTTTTACTGTTAATATATTGTAAATATCAAATTCTTTCTTTGTCATTCTTAATATTTAATAATTAAATTATTCATACTATATGCAATTTTGGATCTTTCTATCTGAATACCTAGTTTCTTTTGTTTTATTTTTGTTATTGTATTGGATTATTTATTCATTTTACTTTTTGTTTTTACATTGTCTTCGTTAATTTTTCTTTTAATGTTTTCAATAAAAAATCTTATATAGGGGAAAATAATGAGATTTTTTATTTTAATTGGTTTTATACCTATGAAAAATGATAAGCAAACATGAATATGGTGTATAAATAAAAGGGTAAAGTACTATTTAATTATTGAGATTTGTCTTAAACAATGATTTCGTCCATTGCAATTTGAAAAGCCACTCTTTAATTCTTGATATTTGATTTCATTATATTAAATAGTCCTTCCATTTATTTTTTTGGTTAAAAATATATAAAAAGTCTAAAATATCCTTTATTCGTTATTAAATTTTCCATGCCACCCAACTAAATTGATTTACTTCTTTAAATTCTCTCTTTCAAATCTTTGTTTAAACAAATAAAATTCAAGAAGTAAATTATTTAATTTCTCAAATTAAATAAGAATTAAAAGCAACACTCCATAATTTATTTGCATAACCTGCACAGATAAACACAAAATTCTTTACATTTCCCACATGTATTATATAGATTATAGAGAGAGAGAGAGAGAGAGAGAGAAGGAACAGGGATTGAAAAAGGTAATTACTTTTTGGGCCCATCCTCTCCGTAGCTTCGCTGGACAGCAGCTCTCTTGACTTTGATTTGAAGTCCAATTCTGTTAATGGGAAAGTTGGTGGCGGTGGCGTAACTCTTAATAGAGCTTATTGTTGTTAAGGGGAGAGGAGTGGTCAGGCAGTGGTAGTTCGTTATTCTCCTTCTCTTTCCAAACTATTTTCCTTTTTTTTTTTTTTTTTCGACCTATTAGATAAACTAATAATAAACAAAGAAATTTATGACACTTAAATCCCCTCCCGACTATATCTTGAAAAATAATATATATTTATATATTGAAAAAATATAAACTGAAATTTTGATTTCAGTACAAATAAAAATATTTTATGTGAAAAATATAACTGTAAATAAGTATAAAATTTTTAACATAAATCCAACTTAGCTTCTTCAAAATTGTGTGAATAAAAAGAAAAAAAAAATGATTTAGTCGGGTGAGAGGTTACTGATGGGAGGGGTATTTTGTATTCATGATTATTTTATTTTTTTTAATTATTTTATTTTTTGACAAAAAAAAAAGACGAAAATAATTTTTTTAAATTGTAAAAACGAAATCATTATTTAAGATAAATTTCAGAAACTAAATAGTATTTCATTCTAAATAAAATAGTCTATAAACTATTTATTTGAATTGAATTTTTAATTTATGATGAAACTTGTTTTATACTTTATTTATTTAGTATTTACAAAATGGTTTAGGATCCTAAAAACCATAATATCAAATTACTATGAAACCCAAATATATATTTTTAATAGTTACATTTTATTTAAATAAGTTTAAAATCATAAATATGACAGAAGAACCGAGTTACAGACCCGCTTAAATTGTTAAAAACAAAAATTGATATTATTTCATTCTAAATAAAATAGTCCATAAACTATTTATTTGAATTGAATTTTTAATTTATGATGAAACTTATTTTATACTTTATTTATTTAGTATTTACAAAATGGTCTAAAATCCTAAAAACCATAATATCAATTATTATGCATCCCAAATATATATTTTTAAGAGTTATATATTATGGACCTACTTAAATTGTTAAAAACAAGAAAATTAGAAAAAAAAATTTACTAACAGGGCTCAACCGGGTTCTAACCGGTGACTTATTGATCTGCAGTTAATTACTCTACCACTGAGCTATGAACCCAATAATGCTAATTCTGATCTAAAACCTATAATGTACATATTAAAAAGATTTAATATTACAACTTAAGAAAATGAGAAAAAAATTTATTTAAAAGGCTCAACTGGATTCGAACCGGTGACCTATTAATCTACAGTCAATCGCTCTACCACTGAGCTATAAACCCACAGCTGTCAAGTGTTTGAATTTTATTTATATTCTACTAAAAGGTGTGTGAGGATAAGATATTTGTTCCTGGACACAGTAGTAAATATCTATGCGGAAATTATCAGTGAATGAAGTTTGGATTTAGGTGTGAAGTTTAGATGGCTTGTTGTATCTCAAACTCTATATTCTGTGGATGGAATAAGAGAAGACGGAGCCCACGTAATCTATTTGGTTGGAACATAGGCAAAAAAAGTGCTAATAATATCCCAAAGCCGAAGTACTATGAGATTGATCATCCATTTCCACTCTCTCTTGTTGATAAAACTTTCTTAAAAGGTACCTTTCCCTCTCTCTCCTCCAGCAAATTGTGTTCTTTTTTCCTCCTTCGATGGAATGCTTTACCTGATAGTGTAAGTTAAAATTTTAATTTAATTAGCTTGTTTAGAGTTTTTTTTTTCTTTTTTTTTTTGGCCATAAGCTTGTTTAGAGTTCATGGTGAATGGTTAGCTGTCAATTGTTGGTGATTAATTGACAATGGTGAGTAGTTGTTAATAGTTGAGATCTTAACTACTAAATACTAACTCATAACGGTTAAACTTAATTAGATTTTAGTCTAATTGGTTTTTTTTTTTTTTTTTCAATTTTTAAAATGTAGCAACAACAATGGTTAACAATGCTTACGGTATATATACATAAAGCAATTTGAAAGAATGTTGGAAGAAAATAGTAAATTATGATTTGTAATTTCTTTTAATTTGAATTGAATTTAATAAAAATTATATAATTTAATTTAATTTATAAAACAATTTAGGATAAACAAGTCAAAATTTTCAAGCATATTATTATTATACTAACTCCAATTTTTGGATTTTATGTCTTATTTTTCTACTTTTAATAATCATAAAGAGAAAAATACTACTATTTTTTTCTATTTATTATTATGGTCTGTATTTACAAAAGACATAGTTATATAATGAAAATTATCACTATTATATAACTTATAGGTCAAATTTATTTGGCCTAATAAAAAACAGAAACATGTTGATTAGGCCTAACCGCATTAATTTGCAAATGATTATATGAAGAGTGAGAATCTCCCTTTAGATTGATAATTTTGATGGTAGAGTAAAATTTAGACAGAGAGAGAGCAACACTTCTATAGCCTAATGCTAGCCTTTCACTTGGTAATATTTGTGGCGCTTATTCATTTGATGCTGTACAATAATTAAAGGTTTAAATTTCACTTTAACTCTCCAAAATAAAGAATAGGATAAGCAAAAATCTTTGGGTGAAACTAATGTTTTGATACATTTATATAATGAAGGTAGAGAGCTCAAGTGCTGCTACAAAGCCACCATAGATGGATTTAGTGCAACAAACTTCCACAATTGCTGTGACTTCAAGGGTCCATGTGTTATCATAGGCTACACAAACAAGTTGTTCAAGTTTGGTGCATTTACCCCTGAAGGATATAGAAGCACAGATGATTATTATGACACTTTTGATGCATTTCTCTTCTATTGGACAGAAAATGAGATAATTGACCCAATTATTTTACCCAAAGTTGGTGGTAGTGGTGCAGCGCTTTTTGATTATGCTAGAGGTGGGCCTCAGTTTGGGGCTGATGGGCTACTCATTGGACCTCCGCTCGCTCCCGTCATGGGCGGATTTGCGGGGCCCGATACAAATTCCGGAATTGGTGACTTGAGGCAGGCTAAGTCTAGATTGGGCTTATCATATGCTAAAAGAGCTGATGGGAAGGAGTCTATATTCGGTGACGATTCCAAGGCCACTCTTGATGAAGTCCAAGTTTTTTGCAGTCCTCAAATTGCAAGTTTATACTAATTCAATGTACATTGATACCTTTAAGTACTATAGTAGACCAAATTTGACGAATAAAGTGCTAGTTTTCTTTCAAAATGTTGGCCTTGTTTTAATGGTATTTAATACTTAATTGCCATAATCTACCCTTTAGTAGGTGTAGGAAGAACAGGTGTGTTGAAAACTCTTTTGCCAGTTGTAATCAGATAATTCTCTTTTGTAATATTTCAAAAGAATTTGAAGACAAAAAAAGGTAAACTTAAAAGAACCAATGTGCAATGAGAATTTGGTGTTTCCATCATTTCTTTTTTAACAGAAATGCAAGCTTCATTAAATAATAAAAACATTACAATAAATCAAAGAAAATCCTCTTGTTGGGGGAGATGATCAATCAAGCACCATAAATCATATAAATAAATAGATGAAAAACTATAAATTCTATGGTATTTCCATAGTCTCACTTAATAGATTAGAATTCAAGTTATGTTATCTTACAATCTCCATTATTAAATATAAAATTCACTGGTGAGATTTATTTTTACTATAATTATATCCACTTTGTGAAATTTTAAGTTTTGATTTTGGAAAAAAAAAATATTCTTGAACATTATTTTTTATTCAATAAATATTATATTAATATAACTTATCATATTCATTCCGATACAAGAGAATTTAAATTTAAGTTCAATAATCAATGCTAAGTATCAAATGGAAAATTTTCACTTTGCACAGCCAAAATAGTATAATTCCTCATTCTTCTCTAACCACTAATTATTACCATATCATTTTAATTTGTTTATTAAAAAAAAAAAAAAAGAATTGTACAATATTTAGAAATTGAAAAAAAAAAGAAAAAAAGGGGATTCGAAGATTGCCACTACATGTTTATTTAACATAAATGGTGCATTTCTTTTGTGCTTCATTAAATTTTGTTTAGTGGGGATTGTTAAAAGAAATTTTCTAAACTATA
Source organism: Reutealis trisperma (assembly GCA_947687605.1). Classification (NCBI taxonomy): domain Eukaryota; kingdom Viridiplantae; phylum Streptophyta; class Magnoliopsida; order Malpighiales; family Euphorbiaceae; genus Reutealis; species Reutealis trisperma. Next base: position 202,305 of record CANTUT010000607.1, read on the forward strand.
ATTTCCAAATCATTTACCTATATAGGTGATGGAAAGGGGAAAGAGGGAAAAAGCCAACTAGCCACACCCTTATTTGAAATCATAAAGGCCAAGAGATAGGTATAGTTGGTGAAGGAATAGGGGGGTGGCAGCAGAATCTATTTTGGGAATATGGGTTAAGGTAGGCATGAAAAGAATTTAATAGATATAATAAGCCTTTTAGGAAAGCATTCTTTAAATTCATATTAGTGTTTGCCTCTTTAACAAGAATCTTAGCAAAGTATACAAATTAAGATGATATATAGAACATTTTGCAAACTTCAGTTGAAGGAAAAATATTTCTTAGATACTCTCATTTAGTATCATAAATTTATAACCAACATTTTTCGAGTCACTCCTTCACATTAGCCCTATTATTTTGAATAATAATTAGCAAAAATTGCACGTTAATCCTTTTATATATTGCTCATATAAGACATTTTTTCTTACTAAGAAAAGTATCATATATAATGATGGGAATCCAATAGCCTTGTATGAAGTATACAAAGATATGCAGATAAAAGAATTCAATAAGTTTCTTCAAAATGACATGGCGTTGTCGATACGACAAGGCTAGAGTGAGCTGCACACAATAGGCTGGGTTGTCTATACTTTCTATTTTCAAATTTATTTATTTTGCTTTAGTTTTTGATTTTTTTGGGTCTCTATCAATAGGATATAAGGTCATGTTTAATTTAATTAAATCTGCTTGTGTAATTAGTAAGTTTTGACCTATTTATAGTTTAAAGCCCAAAATAAGTTTAGAATTATTTCTTATTTAGAAGTCATTTTCTTTCTTGTTAGCTAAGTTTAAATTAGGGTTTATGGAACTCTACAAATACTTGGCTATTCTTTCAATAAAAGACAAGTTGATTTCCCCCAAATTTAAGCTTTAAACTTGTGAGAGTTTTCTTAAATCTAGTTCTTAGATTAGAATAAAAAACCTGAATTTTCAAAACTAATTATTTTGCTCGTTTACAATATATCAAGATTTCTTGACACAGGTTTGTCATTGAATCGAGATTTTTTCCTTGCAAATTTGATTTGGCTTTCCAAATGAGTTGCTTCAAAGCGTAAATATATTAAATCTCAAAACAGGTTGTTTGAGGTTGATATCATATAATTTATAACTAATAAGTTCAATATGTTTTAAAGAACTTTAGAAGAAGGAAACTGGTAAATAAAGGTCTATAATAGTCAGCATTAATGTCTTTTGGGCCTTCAGAGATATGCTCTCAGACAACTAACCTTGAAGAAGACGCTATTAGTGTTCTAAGTCATCCTAGAACCATCATGGATACAAGCTATTTCAAGTTAATGATATTTTCCACATGAAACAGAGTAGTAGGAGCCACATATTGACCATAGCAATTTGGCAATAATGAGAATTTGTTTTGTTATTATTCACACAGATTTGTATTGCCAGCTACAAATGACATTGACCCTTCAATCATTATTAATTTTTTTTTTTTGAAAAAAAAAAAATAATTAAGCTATAAAAATATGTAAATAGTGCGAGTAGCGATCGCTACAGTATTGGCACTCCTCTCACTACCGTCAGACTATATTTAGTGGTCCTAAATTATTTTGGATGTAATTTTTTTTTTTGTACATAATGTGTATATACCTTATTATATTTATAAATTTTTTATATACTTTTTGTAAGTTTGCATATACTATATAATCATATATATTTTATGAATCATAATTTAATTTGATAGAAACAAGATTCTGATAGTAACTAAGTCATGTTTAGCTGTAATATTTTTAGTACATAATGTAAACTTATGTAATTTATATACAATTTATATAATATTTTTATTTATTTTTTGTAATTTATATCTACTTTATGTGACTATTTATATATTTATAATTTGGTGTGGTCCTGCTACATTGTGTGGAGCGGCAATACTGTTGTTGTCGCTCCTCGCGCTGCCTAGTGCCATCCTTAAGCTATATACAATCGTTAAATTTGCTTTTAATGTATTTGTACTAAATTCCAAACTAATTGATCCCACCAAGTGATCATAAAACCGACCCAAAGTTTGAAAGCTTATGTGTAAAGGCAACTTTTCTGAATGGACTTGTTTTATATCATATATGTGACTCTAAACTTGGAAAGAATATTGCATTTCAAAAGGCCAAGGCAATTAGACAAGGACAGTTACTCTATCAAAACTGAGGTATATGAGCAAGCTGAAGCACTCCAGGTCATTGCATCATTCTCCAGTCTGCAAATCGTACATCATCTCCTTATATTATTGTAGGAGGTTTAAATTAAACTTGGTCAGTTCTGGACTCAACTAAATCTTAATCTCAAACTAGTCAAGATCGACTATATGGATCCAATTTTAGTATAGTTTAGTATTTTGCATTAATAAATAGATCCTTTACCTTCACTTCATCCAGCTAGATGTTATAAAATGCGTACCTTCGTCTTATATTTATTGTATCACAATTTTAAGTTTAAGTAGCAGAATTATATCAATGGCAGGTCACATAGTACACTGAGCATCTAAACCTAGAATTAGTCCTATTCTAGTATCAGTCAAGAATATGTTCAAAAATATACAAAGGGAAAACTTTGATTTTGTTTGAATGCTTAAAACATACATTAGAAGGCAAGCTTCTATCCGAGAAACTTATTTTACAAAAGACAGTTCAAATGAAAATTAAATTGACTCCTGATACAATCTATAAAAGTGATCATCATCAGGGGGTAAAACCTAATAGCATAAAACAACAGTTCCCTTGCCCAAAACAATACCAAGTCCCCTAATAGCAAAGCCAATACATAAGGAATATTACAAATTTACCCTTTATTTTTCCCTTCCAAGAACAAACCATAAAAGGCGTTGTCTTGGAGACTCTTTACCCTTTGTTAGTTATGCTACATCACCAAATCACAATCATCATATCGTCTTCTTCAGACCAGAGACCGCTGTATTCCCCTAAACTTCCATCTCCAGTACTTGCTTGCCTGCAGATTGGAGGTTGGTCCCAAGATTCATATCCTGCATTGAAAAAAAAGCTACAATGATCCAATGATCTTTCTTCCCTTTCTCCTTTTCCCCCCCTTTTCTCAAAATTGTTTTGCATATCTTAGTGAACTAGTCTGATCATAACCTTCATAAGGCATATCTTCATTTCCACTGAAACTCAGGTAGTTTCCATGTCCTGAGTATGGTGACAAGTACCCAATTCGAGTGAGATCATCAACAGGTTCAATTTCCCCAGTAAAATTTGAGTATGATGAACTTGATGAGAACTCTTTATTCTCATAAGGTTGCCATGGCGACATTGAGCTTGGATACTCAAAATGTTGCAAGTATTGAGAAACTTGTGGATAATCCTGCAATGTACAAGCCAAAAATAATCATAAACAAATTTTACAACCACTCCATGATTTACCCTTTTCCCCTAATGTTATACCTTTGAAGAATCAAGAATTAGATCGGGTGAGACCCAAACACTTGAAGGATTACTCTCCACTGAAGGAGGCTCAAATTCAGCCATTGGTGTAACTTGATAAGGAGAAGCAGTAGGGCTAGAGAAACGACTTTCATTATGCAGGTAACTTCCATGAGAAAAAATGTCACCGGAGACACTCATTTGCTCATTTGAGATCACTGTGGAAGTGAAATCCCCATTGATTGAACTGCTAGCAAGTGTCTTGGCTTTAGGCTCAACATGTGAATCAATTGCCTTGTTCCCTTGCTCATTCCTTTTAACAACACGGCACAAAGCAAAAGCTCCCTATAGAAAAAGCATATAATTTCTCAGTTCACTATATCTATTTTCTGAAGTAAAGTACAACAAATACTGGATTTAAGAGGACTGTTTAAGAGGACTAATTTTAGCATCATTTAATACTTAATGTTAAAATTAACAATCAACAATCAACAAAATATGTATACTTATAACATGTTGATAGTATTAGCAAATGTTGATAGTGTTGCCAAATAGTGTTTGTTAAATGCTTTAGTACATTACATGGTATTGATTCTAATCTTAAACTACCTGAAAATTTGATGATCCTTGAGAAACATCATCACAAAGGCGATACTCATGCATTACCCAGTCAGTCCTATCCCCTAATGGGGCTCGCCCGCGGTAGAAAACAAGAGTCTTTCTATACCCAGTAACAGAAGATTGACAAACAACTTTCCTATCTTTACCAGTAGCTTTCCAGTAGCCAGCTTTAGTGGCTCTATTTGTTCTTGAGCCATTCGGGTACTTTCGATCCCTTGGACAGAAGAAGAACCATTCCATGTCTCGTTTAGGAAGGAATGATTTATCTGCAAATTCACAGTTGGATTTCAGAATTCTTTAAGTTCATAACAATAGAAATTTTGGGGAAAGAAAAATAATGTGAATAATTAAAGTATGCAACTGTTAAGAGGGAAATACTTTTCCTTGGAATTAAACTGTTGTTGAAAATGAAAGAAATCGGTCCCAATGGCTTTTAGAAGGAAAAAAAAGTTATAGCTTCCACTTTAAAAAGTATTCTTATGACGATTACAGTCCACAAAGAAGAAAGGAAGAAAATAATTATAAACAAAACAAACAAAAAAGTGCTTTCCAATACTAAAAAAAATTATGTTCACACTATAATTAAGAAGATACAAGCTAGAAAAGCATCAATTTCATCGCAATTTAGCTTACACAAAACTAACAAACAACATAAAAAATTCATCAAAACGTTAAAATTTTAATTCATTTTAGTGTGAAAAGGTTGGCTATAGGAGTACCTGGTAATTCCCACGGATCAAATTTGTACAGATCCACTACAGGAATTACTTCCAGCTCGATTTCAAGTCCTTGAACTTTTCTCTGCAAGTAATATCCTACCAATTCATCATCAGTTGGATGGAACCGAAAACCCGGTGGCAATGACGCCCCTCCCATTATAACAGTCTTTTCCTAAGTTGTAGTTTTCTAAAAATTAAAATGCGAAAAGAAACAGAGCAAAGCAGGCGAAACAGAGTACCAGAAATGAAGGTTTTATTGCTAAGTACCCAGGCTATACCTATTAAAGATCTGAAAAATCCAAAAATAGAAGCTTTTATTAACAATAGATTTTTTACCGAGAATCAGGTACAACTTCCATAGAATGCACCCATTATAGAGCATTATCATTTTCCTTGAAACTTGAACTTCTTATGATCAAAACTACTACAAACCTCCCCCCACCAACCCCCCTTAAATTTTAGTCACAAATAAAGATTAAAAGCAACCCAAAAAAAAAAAAAAACAAACTTGAATTCAAGCAATACCCAGAAGTCAAAATTGCCTAAAATTCACAATTAATTAGTTAGAATTTCCAAAATTGGAACCTATTGCAATACCCAGAAGCTAAAATCATTCAAATCTCTAAAATCCTGAAATTTTTGAATGGGGGTAGGGCAAACAAGACGAGAGAAAATAAGAATTGGTGTGTTAATTAGGAAGAAGAAGGCGAAGTTGAGTAGAGTAAAAATAGAGGTATATGGAGTGTGTTTATATATAGGATTTGAAGAGGCTTAGAGGAAGATCCAAATTTTGGAACACCGAAAGTGCAAAGATTGCTTGCCCCAAGCACACCCATAATTCCACAAGAGTGGCCCACCGAAGTAACCCGGTTCACACCTAGCGCCTAGCACTTTCATTTTCTTCCCGCCAAACTAATTTGTGAACCGTTTCCTGCTGGATTCCTTAACCACCGGCGAAAAAAATAAGGTGTATGGTCTTAATCAAGTTGAGTTCCAATTTGAATATTTAGGGGCTTATTTGATTTAATTGTTTATGATAATTTTTAATTGGTAATGACTATTGATACTGGATGACTAGTAGTGTTGTTAGTTGATAAAGCTTAATTGATGGATAAAAATTTAATAGTTGTTTTCGTTAGAATATAAAATAACAATTAAGAGTGTAATTATTTTATATATATATATACCTTATTATTTTACATTTTTTAATTTAAATATATATAGCTAGCAATAAAATAAAGAAGATAGTAACTTTACTAAAAATTCATCAATGGTTCCTAAAAATCTCCATATTGAAGCTAATAAAATCAACAACTAATTAAGACTTTTGTCAATTATTAGCTGATGATTCTAAATTCTTACAATAATTTTATCCAATTGTCAAGTATAAACAGTCATCAATGATATCCGATAGTAGGAATGAGAATTTTGACTCACTTCTAATGGATATCTGCCTAACTTGATTCTAATGTGAACAGTAAAATCTAGATGTGTGCACAGGTTTATGATAAGTGCTGAAAACACTATATTTTGGCCCTTGTTCTTAATATATTTTATGCCTCCAATTGAGTTTAACTTGTTTGTTTTAGTGTTTTCACAGTTCTTTTAGTTAATCTAATGTCAAATGATGCCATGATTCAAATATGACCTAGAATGGTGAAGATCCAAGCCAAAATGTTGACTTTTGGATAAACATGGGCTGCCACGGCTGGGATTCTAGCCGTGTGATAAGAACAAATTAGCAAATTATCCAGTAGCCTCCCACAGGTGGAGGCACGGCTGAGGTTTCACTCCGTGGGAAATTACGTTCTTTAGTTCTCAGTTGTCATGGCTGGAACCCCAGCCGTGGGTTCAATGGTGTGAGTTTAAATTTTCAAGATTATAAAACTATATCTGATAGCATTTGTAAGGGAGTTGCCTAGGGTTTGGAGAGAGGATAGTATGGGAAAGAAGATATTGAAGATTGATGATCAAAGAACAAGATTCCTTTACCCTTTATTTATGAATTGTTTGGAATTTCTTACTTCTTTATTTCTTTCTTTGGTTTCAATGTGTGACATGAGCTGATTCTTCCCAATTTTGGTATTGATGAGCCCTAGAACCTTTTTTGTAGGGATTGATTTACTTTTTATTCAATTGAATCATTCTTTGAGTTGTTTTATCTTTATGATTATTATTGCTTAATTGTCAATTGATAATTGCATGCTTGTTTATTAGGGATTGTTTTCATATAATTGACTAAAGATAGCTTGATATGAATTGATCACTCATAGAGATTAACGATTGATTGGGGCACTAGAGATAGGCTTACAAGACTTTTTTGGTAGATAGTTTCTTAAATCTAACGCATAACCTAATTAAGTTTGTTTGATAAGAGATTCCTTGCATTCCTCTTAGGAAATTAGGGATTTAATTACTTGAAAGAGATTTTTATCTAATTTAGTGAAATGCCAATTCAACTTATGGAATGAATTTGATTGATGTGTGATTCATGATATACAATTAGGGGCTAGGGGGATTCAATACCTGAATGGGCCTTTATCATTAATTTCATCTCATTTTTCTTACTATTATTTTACTTCAATTGGATTTTAGTTTAGTTTTAATATAGCTATAATCATTCTTATTAAATACCAATTTGATTAACTAGACATTAGCAGACATTTAAGCTAGTACTTACACTAAGCCTCCAGTGAATGATATTCTACTCACTATTATATTACTTGTGGGATATGTACACTTGTAGAATATGCATCAAGTTTTTGGCACCGTTGCTGGGAACTTTTAGAGTAATATTAGCAATAGAGTTGAAGCTAGTGATTTAGTTGTTATTTTTTTTGTTATTTAATTTTTCTTTGTGAATTTTTCTTTTCAGGTACTCTGTTCTATGTATGACTAGAGTTAGTTCCTTAAATTATCCTCAAATTTACTCACTTTAGATCTAGAGTTAGAAAAGAATTTGAGGAAGAAGCGAAGAGAGGAAAGGGAACTAGCTTTTGCCGGAAGGGCCGAAAACACGGAGAATTTAGAGGTTGAACACCCGGAAGGGGTAAAGGCAAAAGTAGAGGTACAGGAAGAGTTGGCAGATCCACCAATCCCTCCTAAAACAATGCAAGAGTATGCACGGCCTACACTTAATGGGGCTATATCTAGCATTGTCAGGCCAGTTGTTGCTGCGAACAATTTTGAGATAAAGCCTAACATCATATAGATGATACAAAATTTTTGCCAGTTTGATGGACTTCCAGATGAAGATTCCAATACTTATATGGATAATTTCTTTGATATCTGCATCATATTCAAGATAAATGGGGTCTTAGATGATGCAATCAGATTGAGGTTGTTTCCTTTCTCATTGAAGGATAAACCAAAGAAATGGTTGAAGTCATTTTCCCCAGGCACTTTCATTACTTAGAATCAACTTGCAGAGAAGTTCCTGGAGAAGTATTTTCCACCCTCCAAGACAGCTAAATTGTGGAATGACATCTCAGGTTTCCTTCAAAATGAGAATGAGACTCTGTATGATTCTTGGGAGAGGTTTCCTTCAAAAAGACCTGCTTAGGAGTTGCCCACATCATGGTCTTCCTTTGTGGTTACAAATTTAGACATTCTACAATGGTCTAATGATGCGTGTTTTCTGACACCAGGACTTTTACATTTATAATAACTCGACGACTAATTCTACCTTGGTTTTAGGCAAGTGCACCTATCGTTTAGGTAGCATAGCAGTAGCGAGGTTGATCCACAGAGACACTGACACAAGTACTAGTTTAAATTTAAACTATTATCTAGTTAAATCAACTTCAAGGTTAATTAAACTAAAATATTTAAAACTAATCTATGAAAGCAATAAAGGATAGATGACAGAAAATCAATAGTGAAGTTCATCTAGATATTGAATTCCCCTACCCTCTCATGCATGTCAAGAATAATGGTATGAATCATTTAAACAATGAATTGAATTGGACTCTCACTAAATTAGATAAAAACATTTCTCAAATAAAAAAATTTCTCAAGTGATTAAATCCCTAACTTCCTAAGTATTATAAGGGAATCTCTTCTCAACCTATAATCAAATAGGAGCAGCATTAAATTCAAGAGATTAACATCCAAAAAAGTATTTTAGGTCTATCTCTAGCACCCCAATCAACCCTCCATTCCCATGAGTGATCTATCTATATCAGGGTATCTCTACTCATCCAATATAGAAACAATATCTAATCAATAAACTGGTAATTGCTAATCAGAATAAATATCATAAATCATGAAAATAAAACAATTCAAAGATAAATTGATTCAAAACAAATTATTCAGTTCATACAATTAAGAACTAGGGTTCATCTTTATCTAGATAAATAACAAATTAGTTCATAATAGGGAATTGAAATAAAGAATACAAGAGAAGGTAAAGGAAACTCAAACAATCTGTGGATGATGAGAAATCCTTGCTTTGATCTTCATTTCTCTTCAAAATCTGCAGCATATTGGATCATCACCATGAAAATTTTGCACAGAACTCTATCTCACCTCTTTGTGAGGGTGGCTACTGAAAACCCAAGAAGGAGCTCTCTTTTCTAATGTAAATTATGTCTTTTTATAGTTGTTTGAGGCTCATTAGGGTTTGGATAGGTTTCAAGCAGGGATTGGCCAATTTTTGCCATGTTAGCACAGTTAGGCTAGGTGCCAAGATATAATATCTGAATTACATGCCAATTTTGGGTTAGAAAACAAAAATTAGAATTTTTCTTTAAATTTGTAGATCTTTCTCTTAGCTTTCCAATGACACTTAAATCACTTCAATCGAACCTCTGTAGCTCAAGTTATGCTCAAAATAGTATAAGGTATTCAAAACTATCGGACCTCTATAGCCTTACGCGGCCAAGTTACTTAAATGACATGGCCATTGACACGAGTATGTCATTGGGTGTGTCATAGCTACTAGAATTCAAGCAAAATGACATAGTCAGTGACATGGGCATGTCACTGGGCGTGTCCATAGCCAAAATTACCTAAAAATTACACCATTTTTTGATCTTTAACCGTAATTCAAGCTCAAATGATCATGGCATTCCAAAATATGAATAATTCCTAGAAATTACTTTGAAAAGCACTTGAACAAACAAATTAAACTCAATTTAAATAATAAAACATGCTAAATCAAGGGGCAAAACATAGGAATTCATGCACTTATCATTTGAACTATGGGAGGAAGCAGTCCATCAATGCTTAACAATAAGACTCCAAAGGAAGCCATAGGCCTTATTGAAGATATGGCATTGACAAATTATCAGTGGCAGTCTCTTAGAAATTAGGGGAGAGCTGGAGGAGGAAGTGGAGTACATCAAGTGGATCTGATAGTTGCCTTGACTGCTCAGCTAGAAGCTATGACCAGGAAAATGGATACCTTGACTGCATCTACATCTGAAAGACAAGTTCAGGTTATGTTTTGTGATTGGTGTGGAGGAGGACACCAAAATCAAGATTGCCAAAGTGGCAATAATTTTGCTAAGACGAAGCAAGTTGAGTATGTTAGAAACGTACCTCAAAGATAACAGAACAACCCCTACAACAACACATATAATCCAGGGTGGAGGTACCATCCAAATTTCTCATGGAGCAATTAGTCTAACCCAAGACCTCCACCTAGATTTCAATAGCAACCTCAATACCAACAAGCTCCACCTAAGAAGACTTCTTTAAAGGAGATGATGGAGAAATTCATTGAGTCTTTGGATAAGAGGCATAAGGCAGCTGAGACAGTACTTAGGAATCAACAGGCCTCCATTCATAATTTGGAGAATCAGATGGGCCAGATTGCCAAAATGCTTAGTGATAGACCCTAAGGAAGTTTGCCTAGTAATACCGAGGCAAATTTGGGATAGCAGCTTAAGGTAATCACTTTGAGAAGTGGCAAGAGTTTAGAAGATGTTGAGAAGCAGAAAGTGATGGTACAAGTTGAGGATGCCAAGGAAAAGGGAAAGAAGAGTAAAGAAGAGGAAGCAGTCAAGCCTACACCTGTGGTTACATGTTACAAGCCTCGCATTCCTTATCCGACAAGGTTGAGACAAAATTAGACGGATGCTCAATATGGTAAGTTCTTAGAACCCTTAAAGCAATTACATATCAATATTCCTTTAGTAGATGCTCTTTTGCAGATGCCAAAATATGCAAAATTTTTGAAAGAATTGCTGACCAAAAAGAGAAAGCTGGAGGAAGTATCTGTGGTTTAGTTATTGGAGGAGAGCTTAGCGATTATCCAAAAACTACCAGAAAAATTCAAGGATCTAGGGAGTTTTACTATCCCTTGCTTGTTAGGAAGTTTATAAATTGATAGAGCTTTAGCAGACCTTAGGGCTAGTGTCAGCATTATGGCCTATAAAGTTTTCAAGAAATTGGATTTGAGAGAACCAAAACCAACACATCTAAGTATTCAATTGGCGGACAAGTCCGTTATATACCCTAAGGGTATCATTGAGGATGTGTTGGTCAAGGTTGGTCATTTCATTTTTCCTATGGATTTTGTAGTGTTGGATATGGATGACAATTCTGAGAACTCACTCATTTTAGGTAGACCTTTCCCAGCCATAGATAGGGCCATCATTAATGTCAATGATGATAGGTTGACACTTCGAATGGGTAAGGAATAGGTCGTCTTCCAAATTCCTAAAATGTCTCATCACACACTCACACCGGTTAATGTTTATTCTTTTGAAAACATAGTTAAGCATGAAATAATGAATCATATGATTGATGTTCTTCACAAGAAATCTTTGGGGTGTGATGCTTTGCGGGAAATTGAGAAGGACAAAGTTCCTGCTATTAATGGACCTTTGGTTCATGTTAAAGCCCAGAAAATAGAGGAGGCATCTGTGGGAAGAAAAACGAAGACATTTAAGTTCTAACTATGTAAGCAAATCAAAAGAAAATGGAAGTATCTAGTAGATGTTCAGGTTTGGTTGTTGATCTCTAAAGCTCTGAATTTTCTTCAGAAACTAAAAACTAAATGTTGTGGATCCTTCGGGATTAAAAAATTCTTTGCATGTGAGTCAGGTGAGATATTTAAACCTAAGAAGGGTAAATTTCAAAATCATGCAAGAAAAATTTAACTTTTTGAGGTGGGGTGAACAATCACCCTAGACATCCAGCTAAGATAACATTAAAGAAGTGCTAGGTGGGAGGCAACCCACTATTTTAATTAAGCTTTATTTTTCTTTTTATCTTTGTTTGTATTTAAAAAAAAAAAAAAGGTGATATGGCTAGAACCTCAGTCGTGCCTTCACTTGTGTGATAAGGGAAATTAAATTTTTTTTCCGGTAGTAGCATCACACGGTTAAGATCACGACTGAATCTCCACCCGTGTGATAAGGGAAATTAAATTTTTTCTAGCAGTAACATCACACATATGAGATCACAACTGAAGCACTAGCCATGTGATGCACCTAAAGTGTGAGAACCGTGGCCATGGGTGAAATCCCAGCCATGGGACCACCTGTGGGCATGGTAATAAATAAAAAAAAAAAAACACAGCAGTCCCATATTTTCCAAAATTTTCAATTTTCTCTCTTTCCCTTCTTCTTCCCTCATCTCTCCTATGCTCGAAATCATACACACCATCCCTTCCAAGCTAATTTTCGCACTCAATAAGGCAATTTTCAAGTAATTTCAAACACGCACACTCTCTCTCTTTGAATTCTTCTTCATAGGTTTGGGTTTCTACTTCTTATTTGATTTTTGCTCATATTTCTTGTTTTAAATCTACTTAATCTTGCATTTTTATAGATTTACATTATTGAGGGTAGAATATTTTGATTTTATGAGTTTGGGTTGAGCAAAAATTACATTGAATCTAATTTCTAGTAAGAGAAAGGGATGAATTTGGGCAATGAGTGTTTTGGTTTGTTTTTGGATGTTTAATCATAAAATTGTGAGTTTCTATTGCTTCAATTGTCTGCATTTGTTTTTGTTTACATTGTTTGAATTGTCATTTGTTTGAATTTGGGCAACAAGTGTTTGAATTTGGTTTGAGCATACATTTGTAATTGCTGCTTTTGGGAATTAGATTTCTATGGCGTCATAATGCCCAAATTCTAACGATGATTTTCCCTATTATTTTTGTTGTTTGGGTTGGATTGTGTTATTTTGCATCTATGGGTCCTAAAAAGTCATCGACAAAAGCTACCAAATTACCAACCAAGCAAGCTAAAGGGGAAGATAGTTCTCACAATCCCCCATCAGCAGCAACCCCCACTGTTTCCTTTAATCCAAACCATGTGTGTGTCCAGTTTGTAGACCAAGAGCCTCGTGCTTGCTTTGAACACTTGGCCAACAATGATTTCAAGCCTATAAGACAAATCGACTAGGGTTTTATGCAATAGATTGGTATAGATAAGGAACTTCGGGAATGGATGTCATAGCCGGGTTGGAAAGGATTTTTTGAGATCGCCGAGCCCACATATAGAGAATTAATGCTTGAGTTTTACTGTTCCCTTTAAGTTGATCTAAAGGTAGTATTAGTTTGAAAGAAGATGATGTGATTAAGATTGGGAACTAAGCAATTTGAGATGAGTGTTAATGATTTGGCTATGGCGATGGGTTTATATACGGAGGAGGAGCTACATACCGATGTGTATCATAAGTCACCTGTTGGGTTTCCAGATGATAATGGCCCTAATTAGGTGTGGGACAAATTTTCTCTCAGGGATAGGAGATTTGATGCCTCAGTTTCTAAGGCATCCTAGTTTACTTCCTTTAGTCTGCATGTTTTACATTTTCTTCTGACAAAGACTATTTCCGGCAGACGAGACAGTGGAGGGGCTATGACCAGACAGGAGTTATTTTTCTTAATGTGCATGGCTGAAAATAACAGGTGCAATATGGCTTATTCTTTGATGAGATTCTTTGATAATTAGTCTAGGAAGGCCAAGACCGAAGCCTTATTTGGAGGTATGTATATCACCAAGCTAACTAAGGGCTTAGGTGTTTTTGATGGCTTACCTCCGATGACATTAGACGGCATACCTAAGCTGAGTGGTTATGCCATATTGTTAAGGATAGATAAAACGAAGAGCTTCATGCCAGCTTTTGCCCCTCCACCAGATCCAGTAGTCCCTGAGCCAGTTTCAGTGCCTGCTACTGATCCCACTACTCAGCCTTCTGCTACTGTCAAGCCTTCTTCCTTAGCAGCTGTACCTCTTTTCTCTAGCCTAACTCCATTTTGAGATTGGATGTCCTATATGGGAGTTAATGATATGAATGACAAGAAGCCCACATAGTTTGAGAGAAAGAAATGCTGGTTGGAGAGGACAATGACAGGTCTTCAAGTTCAGCAGAGCAAACTCCTTACCAACTAGTATCAGATCATGACCATATTGCAACACCATTAGGAAACATTTGAGTTCGAGGTGCAGAATTGAGCATGGCTTTAGCAGTCTATGCTAGATTATTGGGGAACTCAAGGGTATGTGTTTCCTAGGCCTGCACTGCAGCAACAACAGAGACAGCCTCCAGTTCAAGTCAATTCAGATGATGGTGAGGGGAGTGATGACTCCGATGATGCCATAGATGATTAATCTTTCCATTTATTTTTTTTCTTTAATTCTTTTATTATTTTACACTTTGGATTACTGTACTTTTACTATGTAGGCTTATTTTTATTTTTATATTTTATTTTTATTTAGTTTTTCTTTTGCTTTCTTAGCCTAATTTGGATCTGTAGAACAAATAATGCCATGGCATGGACTATGGAACAGACTGACAGGCGAATTCGATAACAACGCAGGTTCTCTATATCTCTTTTCTCCCCCTTATATGTTTTTCTTTATACTCATTTTCAAACACATTGGAGACAATGTGCTATTTAAGTGTGGGGGAGGGATATTTATTTGTTTATTTATTTATTCTTTCTGTCCTATTTTGTATCAAGCAAGCTGAATTATAATAATGGTATGAATTGGAGTGATCCCCTTTTTAGCTCATAATTGATAATTATTCTTCTCTATATATGACAACTTCTCATTGATGTTTGGCTTGGTTGACTTCATCATTTGCTGAGGATTAAGTGTAGTAGTCGTAACTAGGGAATTAAATTGATGAAATATGCATTTCTGGAGTTTGAAACCTTAGTTACATTTTTTAGCATATTTTGTGACTTGAGTTAAGATTAGTAAGATACATTTAACATCTTAGGCTCCTTGACTATTTTTCTTGATAAAAAAATAAAATAAAAAAACAAATTGCATACGGAGCTTTGAAAAATTTTCCTTATTTCACTATTTTTGACTCTTTTAACCTAAAGAGTTGGAATTATGAATAGTGCTAGTAGCCATTTGGATTCGTGATTCTAGTTGAATAACCAGGAGTCAGCATCACAAATGTTTATCTTCGCGTTAAAAGGCTAGTATGACAATTCAAACAAGTCGGGCTCTTTATATATATATATATATATATATATATATATATATATATATATATATATATATATATATATATATATATATATATATATATACATGCAATAAAGGTGCAATTGAATGTTAAAGTCAATAGAAAATTGAGAGAGTAGTCAGGTGCCTAAGAGAAAATCTTTTATTTCTTACTTTTGTTTGGCTTTTGTTTATTTGGGATTATATGCTCAATCTTTTAACTTTGGAATTTAAACTTTAAGATTATGAGTTTTATCTTTGAGTTTGAGGTTCTTTGATTTGTAAATCCTTTAATTTGACTGCTACATTTGAGAATTAGTTTTTGATTATGAAATTCGAGCCTTACTGATTTGAGTATTATCAACCATTATGTTTTCTTTTGGCTTTAGAGGGGTTGTCCATTTTCTAAACTATTATTATAATTTAGTTTGCTTGAGGACAAGCAAAAACTCAAGTGTGGGGAAATTTGATAAGTGTTGAAAACACTATATTTTAGCCCTTGTTCTTAATATATTTTATGCCTCCAATTGAGTTTAACTTATTTGTTTTAGTGTTTTCATAGTTCTTTTAGTTAATCCAATGTCAAATGATGCCATGATCCGAATGTGACCTAGAATGGGGAAGATCCAAGCCAAAATGCTGACTTTTGGATGAACATGGGTTGCTACAGGTTAAGCCATGGCTAGGATTCTAGCCATGTGATAAGAACAAATTAGCAAATTATCTAGTAGCTTCCCACAAGTGGAGGCACAGCTGAGGTTTCACCTGTGGGAAGTTACATTCTTTGGTTCTCCGTTGTCACAGCTGAAACCCCCGCGTGGGTTCAGTGGTGTGAGTTTAAATTTTCAGGAATATAAAACCATATTTAATAGCATTTGTAAGAGAGTTGCCTAGGGTTTGGAGGGAGGATAGTAAGGGAAAGAAGATATTGAAGATTGACGATTAAAGAACAACATTCCTTTACACTTTATTTATGAATTGTTTGGGATTTCTTACTTCTTTATTTCTTTCTTTGGTTTCAATGTGTGACATGAACTAATTCTTCCCAATTTGGGTATTGATGAACCCTATAACCTTTTTGTAGGGATTGATTTACTTTTTATTCTATTAAATCATTCTTTGAGTTATTTTATCTTTATGATTATTATTGCTTAATTGCCAATTGATAATTGCATGCTTGTTAATTGGGGATTATTTTCATATAATTGACTAGAGATAGCTTTATGTGAATTGATCACTTATAGAGATTGAGGGTTCATTGGGGCACTAGAGATAGGCTTACAAGACTTCTTTGATAGATAGTTTCCTGAATCTAACGCATGACCTAATTAAGTTTGCTTGAGAAGAGATTCCTTGCATTCCTCTTGGGAAATAAGAATTTAATTACTCGAGAGAGATTTTTATCTAATTTAGTGAAATGCCAATTCAACTTATGGAATGAATTTGATTGATGTGTGATTCATGATATACAATTAGGGGCTAGGGGGATTCAATACTTAAATGGGCCTTTTTCACTGATTTCATCTCATTTTTCTTTTTATTATTTTATTTCAATTGGATTTTAGTTTAGTTTTAATATAGCTGTAATCATTCTTATCAAACACCATTTTGATTAATTAGACATTAGCAGACATTTGAGCTATTACTTACACTAAGTCTCCACTGGAATGATATTCTACTCACTATTATATTATTTGTGCGATATGTACAATTGCATAATACGCATTAGTCTGTGGGAATTCTAAATCGACCTGAATACCCGAATGAAAAATAACTAAAATAGAAAATCTCTATTACCCAAAAAAATTCAAACCAAATTGAACCAATTCCAGTTATGGTATGATACCAGACATTGATGTATACTCGTATGAAGAATCGATTTGAACTATATTGAATTTGAACAGAACCAACCGAACCAAAACTTAAACCAAATACATTATATTATATATGTTATAATTAATTATGAAGCGACGTTGTATTTTTTCCTACCTATCTGTGCATGCCGTTTGGCATATTAGCAGTATGAGCTCAATTCAACTTGTATCCTTTCAGTTTTATTTTCTCCCCACATCTACCATTCAACTTCTTTACATTTTTCTTCCAATTCTCTCTCCTTAAGTTTTCTTCATTGAGTACTCTCTCCTTAAGTTTTTTTCTCCTTCATTTATGTTGTTAATACTTGTATTATTGCATTCTCTCATAAATGGCTAGATCATGCAAGATCATACAAGTAAAATCAAAAGCATTTGATGTATGAAGAAAAGAGACCCTAATCCCAATAGAAAATAAAGTAAGTCTTATCTATCTAAACCTTTTCATGGTTTTTTGTTATATTGAGTTTTTTTTCCTAAATACAATGTTTGCAACTTTTCAGTTTTATAGATTAGGGTTTACAGTAATACTGAGTTTTACTGATGTGTGTGAGGCCTCGCCCAAGCACCGGCCTGGTCTACTAGAGGGAACCGGGATGCTCATTCGGGTTTAGACTCACGATGAAATCCTCGGGTTCGGATTTGGTTGATTTTGAAAAATGATTTTTGGGAGTAGCCACCCTAATTTATTTTTAAATGGAAAAATTAAGGAAAAACCCGTTTGACTCCAACTCATTAATTTTTAATTAATTTGCCCATGGATAAAATCACTAGCCTCGAACTAGGTTGAGCTTGGGGACTAGGTTTTTGGTTTTAAATAATCAAAATTTGGCTCTTAAGTTTAATTTGACTTGAAAATTGGATTTCATGAATGATATTTATAAGATGATTTTAAAGAAAATGCATGAATATGGCAAAATATGAATGAATGGTGAAAATAAAACATTCACAAATTAATTAAAAAAGAAAAAAAGAGGAAAAAGAGATTGATTGGGATTTGGATTTAGATTCCAAACGTGCCTATGTACCCCATTGAATGGAGATCAAAACCCACGTAGTTCGTTACACTGTTAAGTGGAGGGGTTTAGGAGTTGATCTGATTGATTTTGGTTTGGGTGTGTTGAAAGTGAGGAAAAATGCTGATACCTTGACTTTTGGTGGGCGAAGGGTTTTACCGGACCGAAGTTCCGTTTTATAGGACCGGATAATTGGATGGATTGGAAGATTAATTAATTAATTAAAATGATTAATTAATTAATATGATGAAAATGATGGATGTAATAATTAATTAAAAAGATTAATTAATTAATTTGGATGAAAGGTGGATTGAGAAAAAGGATTAATTTGATTTTGGAAAAAAAAGTGATTAATTAATTAAAAGGATTAATTAATTAATTTGGATGAAAAATGGATTAAGAAAAATGATTAATTTGATTTTGGAAAAAAGTGATTAGTTAATTAATTAAAAAGATTAATTAATTAATTAATTTTAATTTTAAAAAAAAGAGTTTTAGTTAATTAAAAAGATTAATTAACTTGGTTAGGGTGAGATAATTAATTAATTAAAAAGATTAATTAATTAATTAGAGAGTGATTGGAGGGAGAAGAAGAGAGGAATTTGAGGATAGCAATCTACTCAAATTCAAGAGGTGTGGAGAAATAAGGGAATGGGGAGCCTATTTATAGGCAAATGGGATTGAGGTAGTTTAGGTAATGAAAATGCGAAAAAATATGAGGGGTAGGGCTAGAAATGGCTAAAAATTGGACTGAAAGGGGTACAAGGGTCATTTTCTGAGCAAGTGGGGCCCACAGGGACCAGAGCTCACAGGGCTTGGTGCGGCGCCGCACCAGGCCTGTGCGGCGCCACATTAGACATTTGTGGTGTGCCGCACAAAGGGCATGCGGTGCCGCACAGCTCTGATGCGGTGCCGTACGCCATGTGGCGCTGGCATGTTTTTCGAGGCAGTTCCTTTTTTTTTTTTTTTTTTTTTTTAGAGATTGGTTGTTGGTATGGAGTCTGGAAAATTTGGATGCCTATGGCAATGTAAATGAAGTCTAAAAAATTTTTTTTCGAGGGCACTGCCCCTAAACCCCTGCCCACTAACCGATTAGCGGGACCACCATAATAGCTCCGCGCAATGAGTTAAATTCAGCAAGTGCTAAGGCTGCGGTTGGATGCTGAGGGTGTAAAATTAAGGGTTCACAACGGGGGGTTCAATTTTGTTAATGTTTAGTTCAACCTTAATTATGTTATTGTTCAACCTTATTAATAACTTTAAACTCAACTTGAACATGAACTAAATTTGTTAAGGTTGAATTTAAGGTTATTAAAGGTTGAATTTGATCTTAATAAGGTTGAACATTAACATTGAATTCAACCTTATTAAACTTTGACTCAACTTGATATCATCTACTTTATTTGTTCAAATACATTGCATTTGATTTTAAATGTAAGGTTTCAAGCTATTGTCATTTAGAAGAAAAGGTCCAAGTAATTAATGAGAAACTTATTAAATCATATATGGATTTGCAAAAGGAAACTACATTTGGATATCATGTTAATCCTTAAGTAGGAAAATAGGGTAAACATCTTATTTATAGCTTGTTGTTAAGCCAGTTGCGAAAATTGATAATGATGTTTCAATGTACTTTAATATTTATTGAAAATGGTGAAGTTTGGGAGGAAGGAGTTTGCTTTAATAGTAGGTTTGGAATGGGGTATAGTGGAGCTCCACTTAGTAAGATTGTGTTAGGTGAGGTAGGATCTCATATGAAAAAATACATTCATGGGTTGATTAGGGATTATGATTCGATACATATGGCGATGTAGATAATGTTTTTAAAAAGATGAATAGTCACAAATCTAATGACAGTATGATAGCTGTCGCATTACTATTGATATTCACTCAAATTATTTCTAAGTAGCCATCCACAAAGATTGATTTGAGGCTATTAGAATTGGCTAGAAATTTAAGTTAATCAAACCAGTTTCCTTGGGTTATTGGGCATTTAAGACAACTATTCAAACTGCAAGATCATGTATAGAAAACATAATAAAGCAGACCATCAAATTCAAATCCAAGGAAATTGATACTAATACATATACGATCGAATGTTTTCTTATTATATTTGAGGTAAGACTATCATTATGAAGATTGAATTCAACGTTAGTTAGGTTGCATTCAATGTTAGTAAGGTTGAATTCAATGTTAGTAATATTGATTTGACTTTAATAAGATTGAATTCGACGTTAGTAATGTTGAATTTGACATTAGTAAGGTTAAATTTGACATTAATAAGGTTAAATTTGACGTTAGTAAAGGTTAAATTCGATGTTAGTAAGATTGAATTCAATGTTAGTAAGATTGAATTTCACTTTATTAAGTTTGAATTCAACCATATTAAGATTGAATTCAAAGTTGAATTAAATTAAATTAGTTATATTGAATAATGATATGCTAATTAATTATGTTATTGCAGGCGCTTGCTTGCGAGGTTGAACATGAGCTGGAAAAAAGCAAATTGTTTAAGAGATATTTAGATCTCTAGCTAGGGAGACCAAGGATGTTTAAATTGCAACTTGAGTTTAATAATATCAAATAAGCTGCTCTAGAAAATAAGAAAATTTTTAAAAAGAAAAATAATATCAGTCCTATAAAAATGGATGCAATAGAAGAAGAAATAGAAAAAAATGAAGTGTTTACATTGAGGAGGGATGAAAAAGAAGAAAAAGAAGTTGAAGGAGAAGGAGATGCGGAAGGAAAAGAATTAGCGATAACAAAAGCTTCTAGGGATGAAGATGAGGATGATAATAAAGAAAATTTAAATGATAATATTAGGGATTTTAAGAAGAAGGTGGATAATAAAATTAAAGATTTTGAGGAGAAGTTTGAGAATAAAATAAATGATTTTGTAAAGATGGTAATGAAGAATTTAGATGATCATTATAAGAAAATTAATGATAAGCTAAATTCTTATCACGATAAATGGATTAGAAGTTATTTGGCTTGAAGGCTATAGTGGATCAACTAGCTGAGGATGTGCACCACCATATCCAAAAGCCGAAGAATTAGGATGATGGAGCAAATGGGGCATTTAATCAAGACCATCTTATTCATTCTCAAGGCCACATTGATGATTTAGCCAATAATGTTAGGGGCAACAAAATAATGAAGATGATGCAAATGCACAAGATGAAGAAGTAAAGAAGCTTGAAAATGAAAAAGTTATTCAACCTATTGATAAAGAAGCTAATAAGCCAGCTAATGAAGAATATAATGAGCCAAACTTAGATAAACTGGTAAACAATATTGTGGAAAAATATGACCCCAAAAAATAGGAACATGACTCTGATGGCCTTAAGTTGATGGACACTATATGTGAAGATGAGCATATGACACAAGGAGATCCAATTTCTTCAATGCCTCTATCTAATTCTGACCTCACATTGATTGCCAGATCATCATAGCCATTGAAAGTGAAAATTGCCAAAAAATGTATGCTCTTTTAGCTAAAAGAAGGCAAAATATTTGATCTAGGAAGAAAATATTTTACATGATTTCACCTTAGACCAAATGAATTATAGGAGTTAGGCATGAATAGTTGACTCATTGATCCAAGATCTATAGAATTTAAAAGTTTATACTGTACTATTGATAAAATATTTTTTTTACTATTTTATGGAAAAAGATTGATGGCTCAAAACTATGGTATGTAGTAATGTTTTAAACTAAACTATGTTAACATTGAATTCAACATTACCAAAGTTGAGTTCAAACTTATTAAGATGGAATTCAACCTTACTAACTTCGAACTCAACTTTCATAAGGTTGAGTTCGACTTTATTACATTTGAATTCAACCTTAACATTGTTGAACACAACTTTATTATTTAGAATATTATCATGCTAATTTGTTCAATAATAATTAATCATTTGTTTTGACCTGTCTTCATTATTGGGCATCACATGGATTGGTATATTTGTGTTAAAGAAAATGATGTTGATCATTGTGCCTCCTGAAAAAATCATGTAAAATTGTAATTCGAACAACATGTTCGCTATAAGTCTAAAATATGATTTTTTTTCCTTTGTTTAACTAACTGAAATTAGTATGAATTTATGTAAACTTCTATTGCAACAAGCATTGGAAGCATTGTCAAACTGTAAAAATGATGATAATTTGTACGATTCCTTGGCATTAAAGTATATGTTGGTGACTAAAGTTTTGTGTATGCTGAGGCTCTGTTCTATGTAATGTTAAAGGGAACTACTGTATTATGGTAAGACTTGATTTGATCAAAGAATTTGTACATGTATACAACTCCATGAGAGATCCCCAAGTCCGTGGCTAGATCCAATATATAATGACAAGCATGCCAAGGCTTTATAAATTTAATGCTTTCCACCAAATCAAAAAAATAGGCTATAAAGGAAAGAAAAAGTGGGACATTAATCAAAATAGATATCCCACAATAAGCATCAATGTTTGGTGATTGTGGTATTTTGCTTTGAAGTGGGTAGAACATCATGCACTTGGTATTCCTTTGATAAAGATTGCTGACAAAGATCTTGTGAAACTGAGCCATCAAATGGCATCATTTATTTTTTTAGTAGTGTGAGATGAAAATAAAATTGAGAAAATAAAAGCTAAGGACAAACAATGATATTTAATTTATTTGTTATTCATTATTAATTTTTTCAATCAAATATATATTATTTCTTTACATAAAATCAAGTAAAATTGCAATTGCAAACAACATGTTTGCTATAAGTCTGAAATAAATTTTTTTTTAACTAACTAAAATAAGTAGCATGAATTTATGTAAACTTCTATTGCAATGAGCATTGAAATCATTATCAAACTCTAAAGATGATAATTATTTGTATGATTCATTGGCTTGTAAAGTATACATTGGTGGCTAAAGTTTTGTGTATGTTGAGGCTCTCTTCCAAGCAATGTTAAAGGTAAACACTATATTATGGTAAGACTGGATCTTATCAAAGAATTTGTATATGCATACAACTCCATGAGAGATCCCATATATAACAACAAGTATGCCAAGACTTTATAAATTTAATGATTTCCACCAAATAAAAAAAATACGCTATAAAGAAAAGAAAAAGTGGGACATACTAATGGAAATAGATATCTCAAACTAAGAATTGATGTCTAGTGATTGTGGTATTTTCCCTTGAAGTGGATAAAACACTATGCATTTGGTATGCTGTTGATAGAGATTGCTCACAAAGATCCTATGAAATTGAGGCATCAAATGGCATCATTTATTTTTTCAGTAGAACAAGATGAAAATAAAGTTAAGAAAACAAAAAGCTAAGGATAAACAATGATATTTAATTTATTTGTTATACATTATTAATTATTTTAATCAAATAAATATTACTTCTTTGTTTCGTATCTTAATTGCACATAAATTTTGCATAAAACTCATTAATAAGGTTTAATTCATTATTGAATTCAACATTAATAAGGTTGAATATTTGACCTTAAAAACATTGAATTTAACTTAATAATTTTGAATTCAACCTTAACAACGTTGAATCAAACTATATAAGGTTGAGTTCTATATTAATAATGTTGAACTTAATGTTGACAAACCTGTATAAACAATTTCAACTTTAACAAAGTTGAAGTCATGATTGAATTCAACATTAATAACATTGAGTTCAAACTTATTAAAGTTGAATTCAACCTTCTTAAAATTGAATTCATAATTAATAAAGTTGAGCTCAAATTTAACAATGTTGCACTCAACATTAACAAAACTATATCAACAATTTCAACTTTGGCAAATTTGAGTTTAAATTTAATAAGATTGAATTCAACTTCACTAACGTTGATTTCAACCTTGTTAGATCTAAAGTCAACTTTATTAAAGTTGAATTCCAGTATTAATAAGGTATCATTCTACATTAATAAAGTTGAATTCGGCATTAAAATGTTTCATTCAACCTTAATAATTTTGACTTCAACCTTAATAATCTTGAATTCATAAATAATAAGGTTAAACTCAATCTTAACAACATTGCACTCAACATTGACAAACATTGCACTCAACATTGACAAACCTGTATAAATAATTTCAACTTTGACAAATTTGAGTTTAAATTTAATAAAGCTAAATTTAACGTTACTAATCCTGAGTTCAACCTTGCTAAAGTTGAATTTAACTTTATTTAAGTTGAATATAATTCTACTTTATTAAAGTTGAATTCAATCTTAACAAATTTGAAATCAATCTTAATAACTTTGAATTAAACGTTATTAAAGTTAAATTCAATTTTATTAACGTTGAATTCATAATTATTAGGGTTTGAATTCAATTTTAATATCGTTGAGTTCAATGTTTGAGTTTAATAAAATATTTGAATTTGATCCACTCTAATCTCTATCATTAAAGTTCATTCAAATATTTTATAAAATATTCATGATTAGTTCTCAATGAAATCCTAACTTGAAACCTTAAAGTTTAAACTCATAATAATAATAAACTAATTATATAATAAAGTTATTAAATGAAACTTCTAAAGTTGAGATCACTCATGGACATGAAGTAATTAATTAATTCTCAATGACCATAAGAATTTTTGGTTAAGGTAGTTAAAATAATAAGTAAAACTCAATGTTATTCACTTGAAAAATGGTTGATAAAGATATAAAGAAAAACTAAGTGATTTAAGATTGAGTTTAACATTAACAAGGTTGAGTTCGACCTTAACAATATTGAACTGAATCTTATCCAATAATGAATAAAAACTACACCCTTTTATTTAAGTAGTAATAAATATTAATAAAGCCTTAACTTAAGGCATCTATAAATGTTGTAGTAGTAGTAGTAGTAGTAATAATAATAATAATAATAATAATAATAATAATAATAATAATAATAATAATAATAATAATAATAATAATAATAATAATAATAATAATAATAGTCACTAGGAGTATAACACGTGGCTGTTTGGCATGCATGGTTTCAAAACCTAAAATCTAATCCTAATTCAGAGTTTGGCCACTATGAGAGATAAAGTCTTTCATTTATGAGAGATAAAGTCTTTCATTTTCGAGCTATTTTCTCTATTAATCCTCCTTTTTCTCTTCTCACTTCTCAGTCTCACTATTTGTAACTTTAACCCTAAATCACTCAAAAACTCCGCAAGAGATAATATCTATGCTACCTTGCCTCTTTTATTTTTTTAGTTATCCTCCATTCTATATTTGATACAATCTAAGAAAATTATAATTGAAGAAAAAATAATAATCAAAGGAATCGAAGAGAGGGACAGTCAAAGAAAGATAATAAATCAGGTGATAGACTAAGGGTAATTAATTCTTTCAATTTAAGTAGTAATAAATATTAATAAAGCCTTAACTTAAGGCATCTATAAATGTTGTAGTAGTAGTAGTAGTAGTAGTAATAATAATAATAATAATAATAATAATAATAATAATAATAATAATAATAATAATAGTCACTAGGAGTATAACACATGGTTGTTTGGCATGCATAGTTTCAAAACCTAAAATCTAATCCTAATTTAGAGTTTGGCCACCATGAGAGATAAAGTCTTTCATTTATGAGAGATAAAGTCTTTCATTTTCGAGCTATTTTCTCTATTAATCCTCCTTTTTCGCTTCTCACTTCTCAGTCTCACTACTTGTAACTCTAATCCTAAATCACTCAAAAACTTCGCAAGAGATAATATCTATGTTACCTTACCTCTTCTATTTTTCAGTTATCCTTCATTCTATATTTGATACAATCTAAGAAAATTATAATCGAAGAAAAAATAACAATCAAAGGAATCTAAGAGAGGGACAGTCAAAGAAAGATAATAAATCAAGTGATAGACTAAGAGTAATTAATTCTTTCAATTTTGTTAACATTGAACTTAACCTTAACAACGTTGAAACTCTACTTTGTGAAATTAGTGTTTTAGTAAATTGGTAATACTAAAAATGTGACTATTAGAAGAAATTATATTTTTAGTATAACGACTATTTCTTTTAAATTCTTTACTATCTATGTATAAATAAATAGGAGCAATGCATAGTTGAATACACTGTCAAGAACTATCAAGAAAGTTAACAATTAGCATATAGTTCATGTCAGATTCTTATTACACATACACTTAGAGAGTCTTACTGATTTTCTCATTCTTTGCATATAAATTGAATCCAACCTTAATAAAGTCAAATTCAATGGTAATAAGCTTAAATTCAACCTTATTAAGGATGAATTCAACCTTAATAAATTTGTGTTCAACATTGAACATGGTCAAAATTTATATATCAAAAATTTATTTAAAATACAATTTAATTAAAATAATGAAATGAATCATACCCCTTTCGGAAACAAAACAGATATGAGTAATTGAGAATGACTATTGACATTTTTAGAATTATTATGCAATAACTGTCTATTGAAAAATAGAAAAATCTCAAATTTTTTATTATAAAAATGCCACATTTGTCTTACTTGTATTCTCACACTCTTCTTCTTCATCTTATGAAAATTTCTAAAGAAAAATTTAAGAAAAATGGCCAAAGAAATTTCCTATTACCTAGTCAGACTCGACGATTGGTAGAATCCTCACTCGGTGGAAAGCTTAGAGATAATGTATTTGAAGACAAAAGATCTTTATGATAAGCTGAGGGTTAAAGTCAATGAGAACATAAATAGGCATATGTTAGACGTCTCAGACTAATATGTTAGGGAAGCGATTCTTGATATTTATCCTTTAATAATGATATATGATATTTTTTTGGAAGTCGTATGAGAAAGGAAAGTAGTCTGGAATGATGATGCATGTACCCCTACTGTGATTTGAAGTGAAGATGCCCTTGCCTACCCCTCTCAAAGAACACATTTAAATTTTTAATTTTATATTTAGTATTTTATATTTTACAATGTATTTATAATTATGTTAACTATACACACACACACACACACACATATATATTGTAAAAAAGCCAATGAAAAAATTTGGCAAAAATTTAAAACCAATGTAAATTTTGGTTCATATATATAATGTTTAGTTTCTTATTTTTTTGTTTTGTTTCTTCTTATATGTATTTGTATTATAAAAATTAATATTAATGTGATGGAAATTCAACCTTATTTTGATAGAATATACCCTTATTAAGGTTGAATTTGATGGTGACTAGCTTGAAGCATGACTTGTTGTTTGATGCTATTGTTGGGAACATTGAGACATCGACTTTCAAGCATCTTAAGTTGAGCGATACTGCCATCAATAGTTCTAACATGCACAAGGCCCCTTATAGTTTTCATTACCAAGATATCTTTTTTTTTTTTTTTCATTGTTCCTAAGGATTTTTCGGGCAATCCGCTCCCATGCTACAAACAGTCAAATCTAAACTAAACCTTGTCTCTCTTCTTTCTTTCCCCGTGGGCAGGAATCACACTAGCAGCGTGCATTACGTGATTCTACTATGTTTTTGTGAATCAGGGTGATATAATCCATCTTCATCTAACTAATGTACTTATGTAATTAAAAGCAAAATATGGCAGCCTGGAGAATTTGTAGTTGCTAAGGAAGAGAGCCAAGCCATAACGTGTTCCCCATCTTTCTAATCTTTAAAGCATTTATGCTTTTTTGACAAAGCTACACCATGTTTAATAAGATTGAATTCAACCATAATAAGGTTGAATTCATCCTTAATAAGATTGAATCCATCCTTAATAAGGAGTTTAACTTATTATGGTGGAATTTTACCTAAGGTTGAATTCAACCTTAGTGAGATAGAATAGCCAAAATCTTCAAGTCTTGAGTTGACATGTCCCAACCTATTATATTTGAATATTTGAACCATCTTGTTCCAAATAGGTACAAGTTGGGATCGATACTTTATATTTACAAGTTCGAATTGATTCCATAAATTTTTGAATTCTCAAACTTTTGGTTCGATATAAGAATTTTCTAATTCTTGGCTTTACCTGAACCGTCCACATCTCTAATAAAATCTGTCTCGTTTATAAATGATGCGGGGTGGGTAATGTCATATTCTCTACTAATTTGCCTCAAATTCATTCATTCATATATAAATATATATATATATATATATATATATATATATATATTTATTTATTTATTTATAAGTAAATAAAAATGATATTTTTAAATATATTATTTATATTATTATCAACATATTTAGGTAAAATATATATCATAACATATTTTATAGATATTAATATTTTTTTAAAATATATTTATATAAATATTAAGGCTGAGCACGGGACTCAAATATACCAAACCGTACCAAAAATCTATATAACTAAAAAATATCCGTTGACCATTTAACTTTCTCCAAATCGAGCTGTTATGATTTTTTTTTCGGCACGGTTCTAGAGATTAGTAATTGTCCATACTGACAACCGACGAAACATATCGAACTGTTCCAAACCAAAACTATAACTGATTTAACGAATTATTTTATATATATATATATATATATATATATATATATATATATATATATATATATATATATATATATATATATATATATATATATATATATATATATGTACATATATTATACACACACACACACACACACACACATATATATATATAGATATAGATATATATATATACACATATATATAGATACACACACACACACACACATATATATATATATGTGTGTGTGTGTGTGTGTATACACACACACACACACACACACACACACACACATATATATATATATATATATGTACATATGTATATATAGATATGTATACATATATGTGCATATATATATATATATATATATATATATATATATATATATATATATATATATATATATATATATATATATATATATATATATATGTATATGTATGTATGCATGTA